>JBAGKK010057650.1:0-28040 GCA_037177015.1 Euceroptres primus
ATATGATATCTGATCAACTTCATTTTGAAAAATGATACCAGATTCGATTTTATTTTCATCCACAATCATTCTATTTTGATTAAAAAATAGTAATTCTTTTATTCGGGATTCATGGGACCATTCTGAAGTCGGATAATTTTGTCGCCCGATCTGTTTCCATACCGAACTTGGCTCTAAAAGTATTTTTATTTTTTAGTGTGGATGTTTTTAAAGTTGCACCTAGAAACAACACCAAAAGTGGTGTAGATTTGAGGATCGGCGTTTTACTGTATTGGAAATAAACTCTTTATTCGATTTAAATACAGTTTTAAATACAATTTCTTTAAAAAATTTTAACATTGATGACTAATGGAATAAATGAAAGCCAGTGTGTAAAAACGTTCCTAGATTAAACGTGAAAAAAAGTCAGATTAAAACACTATTTTATCAGTATTACATGTTACGTTTTCATATAAAGAATACATCTTCGTGTTTCCTATAGCCTCTAATTTTTTTCAGCTTTTTACATCTTCCCGCATGTGGTTTCGGTAAAATGAATTCTGTCCGGATTTTTAGGAAGAATAAGTTTCATATACGTACTCATCGCTGATGTATGTACATATTAATGAAATGCTTTCAGATCTTGATTTTTCATACCTGATATTCGACGTCGCGACTTGTAGAGGGTATTTCTGAGTCACCTGTAGATCGCATGTTTACATTGAAGTTAGTGCAACGCTCGTAATGAGGGGAATAATGTGGGTAGCTAGCAGGGCTTCCCTGAAAGCAAAAGTGAGACCTAAAGGGTGAGTAAAGGAGTCATGAATGCACATAATGTTCGCATTGCTTTGATACACGCGAAGGGTGGTATTGAAAAGCAGATATCACGTTCGAAATATTTTATGTTACTTTCATGATAAAGTCTCTTGTAAGACCGAATAAAGTCCCCACATGTTTTTAGGGAAACATAATAAAAAGGGCTTCTTTTTACAAGCTATGTTCTCATATGAATTTTTTCATATGCTTTATCAGACAACACCGTGTGTGTTTGTTTCATTTAAAAATACATCTCACCCTTCTTCACTAATGAATGGCGATTTTCTTTTCTTTTTGGTTCCGCGATCAAGACGAAAGGAAAACTACGAGAGATTGCTTTCATTAGACAGGAACTTTCAATAGTTGCAAACGAAAAATTACACAAAGGGTGGTTTTTATTAGCTCATCTTTCAAGTTGTGTATATCAGATAATATCGAGGATACTTTTTCTAAAGGATTTGAATATAATTATTCCGACTCTAATTTTCTTAACAGCGAAATAATTTTTATATTCTTGAGTATAAACAATACAGTCTATTGTTACAAGTCTACAAGGCAGGATCAGTTTTATCTAACTTTCCGTTCCGTGTATTTCATGGAACGAAATACACGGAAGGTTTTTTGCTCTAGCTGATGTTTCACGAACTGTGAAGAGACAAATTAATGAATCTGATTAATTGATTTCCTCAATCAACCAAACAGGCAAATTACCAAAAACAATTATTTTCCAGCGCGTAACCTACATACCGTGGAATCAATAAACTGCACTTTATCGTTTGCAGAAAATTACGGAACAAACTTTGAAAAAAATACAAAATAGAGAAAGGTATTTTGTATCCTGTGTAGGTGATTTTATTTTATATCGCGAAATCTACGTTTACGCAGGAAAGATGGAGAGATTGGAAATTGATTTCAGAACGAGACACTAGTATCTCTTTAAATGGCAATCCGCATTCGAGGAATCTGCATCGATTAAAGGCACGCGTAGCCAGCAAGAGAGATTGGTCCATTATGCTGTTCACGCATGAATCGGTATTCGCGGATACGGGCATTTTACAATGGTCTTAAATACTTGTATACATAGGTACCTATACTACTTAGGTACCTATACTACTTTACCTTTAAAGTAAAGATGAACCTATAGAAATTTCCTAATTTCACGATTCTCACGCGCCATTCTATTCCGTTGTCGAGATCGTCCTGTGATATCGTTAATTACATGAAAGATCACATAAAGATTGTAGTTTTATATTCATAGATGCTAACGACTGACTTTTTTTTATATAGGAGAAACTGTTACATCAAAATTTAGAAAGAATCATTTTCAGAAATTTTAATTTCGAAAGCGGTGAAACTTCAGGATATACAGTCTCTATTTTCTCTGAAACAGAGGAAGAGAGAACTTTTTTTACCAAGAATAGAAGACCTTACTTGCAAAAACATCTAGACCATTTCAAATCATTCAAGCCGACGAAAGACTTGTTCAGAATTGATTTGTCAATGAAATATGTTTTTTTGCGTGAATAATAATAGGAAACGTATTTTTTAAAATTAACATAGCGAAATATTTACATTTTACGAATATTTATAATTTAAGGGAAAAACTAGTTTTTTTGCAAATTTTACTTTAAAAACCTTGTTATTTTTCCAAGGATTTTCTTATTCCAGTTTTTCAAATTTTTCTGACTCTTTTGAAATCCATGAAAGAAATTTAAAAAATGATACAGCTATTTCGATTTTCGGAAAAAATGAAAAAAAACTTTCCTCAAAAACCCCACCTTTTATTCCCTGAACTTTGGAGGAATAATAGTTACCAATACATTACTCGCCCGATTTAAGTCGGGTTTCGGGGATGGCCTGCAATGCCTTGGACCTAAAACGGGAGTATTTAAACGTTAACAATTCAGGACCGTATGAACTATTTCTGTTTGATTTTTGTCACGAGTAAAAAAATTTTTTTAAATATAAGTGTAATTCAACGTTTACTTTAATTTTAAATTTTACTTAGTTATTATCTATTAATGATATATTGATTTTTGTCTCAAGTAAATAATATTTTTTAAATATAAGTGTAATTTAACGTTTACTTCAATTATAAGTTTTATTTAGTTATTATTTATTAATTATAAATGGATATATAATATTAAATATATAATATATGATAATATTATACATAACATATTATAATAGTATATATAATATGTATAATAGTTTATAATATGTATAATGTATAATAAATTATAACATGTATAATGTGCACACACACACACAAGTTTGTGTGTATAAGTAAATTATTTTTTATGTAATTAACCCTTTCCGCCCGAGTGATTCCAATTGGAATCGCTAACTTTTTTCGATTTTCTCGAATTTTCATGTAACCAAGTAAAAATTCTGCATTGGATTAAATTCTAATTGGATTAAAGTGGAGTATTCCACCTCTCGTAAGGTGATTATAAGGTTATCGTATATTCAATAGAAGCTGAGAAATCTCACAAAATTTTTTAATAAAACTTTTTCGGCAAAAAACAGTTAAAAATTGAATAAATTTTTTCAGAATTTTTAGACAAGGGGAAAAGGTTAAGTTTGAAGTTTCGAGAATTAGAAAATTTCAACTAAAAGCAGCCTCCAGTTGTACAATTTTTAATTAAAGCAATAAACACATGATACATATTTCTCGTGGAATGTTAAACGCTTCCTCTTGTTTAACTACGTCATTTTTGTAACGCATAACAAAAATACTGAAAGCGAACTAACGGAATTATCCGTTCGAGTACTGCCCGCTTTGTTGCTACGGTACATGCGAAACTGCGCTGAGCTCCGAGCTTAGCTCTCTCGTTCCCTTGGACCCCTCATCATCGGCAAAAATTCCTGGAAGAACTTATAATAAGGGAATATATATCGCGAGAGCAGTGTATTTTCTGCTCACTATAAATTTCCCACTTGGCATATTTTTGTTTTTCAGGAGAAATAAATTATTACAGAGTATTTCTAATTATTTAAATTATTTTATATGTTTACTTCAAAAGCTTGTCATTTTGGCAATTTTTAAAATTTTAAGGTTTTTCTAGTTTCAGTTTATCCAGTTTTTTAGGCTTCTTCGAAACCGATGAGAAAAACAAAGAAATTATAAAAACTGGTAAAGCTATGTATTTCAATTTTTCGGAAAAAAATTGAGATTTTCTTCAAATAAGGAAAGAATAAAAACTGGTAAAGCTATTTCAATTTTCAGGTGTTTTGGGAGATTATATAGTCTACTATATTAATAATAATATAATAATATAGAGATAATAGTCTATAAATTTTGAAACTGGATTGTATCTACTAATATTTCAAGAAACAAAAAATTCTATTTACCAAATTGTTCTTGCATTTATTGTATTCTCGAAAAAAAACAAAATTTTCTTTCCCCTAAAATATAAAAACAATCCAGTTTTAAAATTTTTGGTAAATAAACTATATTACCACCCAGTACAACTGAAAAATCCAACACAACAAAAGGTAGCTGTTTGAAGAAAATTTCGTGTTTATTCTTTCAAAAAATTAAAATAGCTCTACCAAGTTTTATTTTTTCTTCGTTTTTTTCATCGGTTTCGAAAGATTGCAAAAAACTTAATAAACTGAAACAAGTAAAACAAGGTTTTGAAGCAAAAATATAAAACAATTTTTTTTCCCAAAAAACAAAAAAATACCAAATGGGAAATTTATGATGAGTAGAATATATTGGAAACTATTATTCCTCAAAATTTTAGAGAATAAAAAGGTGGGGTTTTTGAGAAAAAATTTTTTTTTGTTTTTTCGGAAAATCGAAATAGCTTTACCATTTTGAGAAAAGGGTATAAAAAGGGGGGGGGAATGGGAAATTTATGATGAGTAGAATATATTGGTAACTATTATTCCTTAAAATTTCAGAGAATAAAAAGGTGGGGTTTTTGAGAAATACTTTTTTTGTTTTTGTTTTCGGAAATTTGAAGTAACTTTACCATTTTGAGAAAAGGGCATAAAGAGGGGGGGGAGCGGAATGGGAAATTTATGATGAGTAGAATATATTGGTAACTATTATTCCTTAAAATTTCAGAGAATAAAAAAGTGGGGTTTTTGAGAAAATTTTTTTCTTTTAGTTTTTTCCGAAAATCGAAATAGCTTTATCATTTTTTATTATTTTTTTTTATTTTCTTCATGGATTTCGAAAGAGTGAGAAAAATGTGACAAAGTGGAATAAGAAAAACCTTAATATCTCAAAAATTGAAAAAAGGCAAGGTTTTTAAAGTAAAATTTGCGAAGACTATTTGTCTTTGTCTGAAATTTGAAAAATACTATTTGTCCTTTAAAATTTATAAATATTCGTAAAAAATGTAAATATATCACTATGTTAATTTAAAAAAATACGCGTCTCCTCATTTTTTACGTTCAAAAACATATTTCATTGACAAGCCAATTCTTAACATATTACCCGCCGCCTGCATGATTTGAAATGGATTCGGTCTCCAATCAAATCGATATCCAAATATTGCAAACTAGACAAACTATTATCTTTCTTTATCCCGAATCATAAGTTTTGATTTTGTTGCGTAAATTGTAATTGATTTTTTCTCAATTACTTGTTCGACTGAAAATGGAATACAATTTTCAAAAATAGAGAAAATAGAGTACAATTTTCAAAAATAGAGGAAAATGGAGGACCAATTCCAAAATAGAGAAAATAGAGGCTCGGTTTTGATCCATGGAAATTATAAATTGTAAATTCAATGCCACTTTTTATTTTCTAAATTCTGTGTCAGTTGGCAGATATGAATGTTCAATTGTACACCGTTTCAAATCATAGATACGATTTATATCCGTTTTTAATCTGCTCATTGTTAGACCCGAGACGCGGACGTTCGCGCAAATGCGTTTGCGTATGCAAATTGCGTTTCTCTTATTACGCGTGAGCACTTTGTTCGCTGGAATGAAAATGACAAATGCGATCGGCCTCTGTGCATTTACCGCGTGCCGTGTTCGAGAAATCATATTGCAGTCAGACTCGCTCAATTTGCTAGCGCTCATCGCGGTCGCGATTGCGACGTGCGTGGATATGCGCTTCGTGTTATGGCACGGAGAGACTGAAACAATGTCATTAAGTGTTACTCGGCCTTTTTCGTAGAATGCTTGATCAAGAGTAATGCTGTAAAAGTGCTCAGATTGCTCAGTCGTCGAATGAGTAAATTCTTCTGTTGAAAGAATAAGTCACTAGCAGAAAAAGCAATTACTTTCAGTTCAAAATTAAAATCAATTCTAATCATTATGTTTTAACTACAAAAAAGTCTACAAAAAAATTTCTGTTTGCTGCAGGGTGGACAGTAACTTTTTTAGGGTAATTTGGATCCGCTGAATCCAAAAATGACTATCATTTTGCTCAATCAGCTCTTATTTACGAGATATCGCAAAAAACCGTTTTTCTCGATATGCAAAAATTTGTAAACTTGTATTTTTATTGTTTCTCAAAAAAATCAACCATTAATCATTTATATAATTGCTATAGGTCCCAACGAAACAGAAAAACTACATACTGTAAACAATTCTGATGACAATTTTTTTAAAAATCATGTTTTTAACGGAAAAAATTGTATTTTTAGCCAAAAGCCGCAAATTTACAAAATTGAAAGTACTGTTACAGGAACAATTCAAGTCCGATTTCAATGACATTTAGCGCACTTTGTAGTCCTGTATATCTACTTTACCGTGTCAAAGTTTCAACTAATCAAAGTTACACCAAATTAACTGTGCGTGCCCAAATTGATAGTTACGGTCATTTTCACTTCTAGCAGATGTGACTCATAGATAAGTACTGCGAACAAGGTAATTTATATAAACATGTATTTATTTCATTTTTTTAAATAAAAAAAAATAACGATTTCCACATGGCAATAGTAAAATTCCATATAAAACGTTATTGCACATGACTATTTTCATAGAAAAAAAAATCATTCAAAAAATGCGAAACTTCTTCTCAGTGATTTTCTGGAGTGATTTGCATCTAGAAAGTCTCGCTGTAGACTCCAACAATAGTCGGCCATCGAAAAAAAAGTATTTTAGAAAAAAACTACCATTCATGGAAAAGAATAACCGTGTGATTTAGTTCGAATTTCTGATCAAAATGATTTACGTATGGTAAAGAATGATGTATTTATAGCTCTTACTGTGTTTTTTTTTACAATAACCGTAATGTCACGGTAAAAAGTACATTTTACAGTTTATTCTTTAAATTGTAACGCGGTCTTTCGCACGCATTCTTAGAATTTTCTTAGAATTTTCTTAGTCATTTTCTTAGAATTTTGTGAATCTGACAAAGTCAAATTGTAACTTCTGCAAGGTACACGGAAAGAATTAGTCGCTTAAAAATTTGTCGATTCTTTGTACTATTCTCGGATACGAGAAAAAGTCGACTAAAATTTTGAAGCCTCCTTGCTGAAGAATGCGATCAATAATTATTTGGGAATTATAAAATATTTGAGAAGAATTCATAAACTTTAGTTGCAGAGTCTAAATAAAGAGCGGTATAAAATTTACTCGACAGTCGCTGAAAATGTAGAACGCAAGGGGGTTATATTCACTAACCCAGTTTGACGAAAGTCTCAGCGACAGTCGAAGAAAATTTTAAAGGAAGGAAAGAAAAAAATGTTTTAAAAGTATGCCAAAAAAATGGTCACTTCCGGTACCATTATTGAGACATCACTATGGTCATCGAGTGCAAAGATGAGCTAATGGTTAAAATGTAGTTCTCAATTAGCTCTACCGATACCACTAGGGTTGACTCACCCCTCCCTGTCCGCAACCCTTTCGAAGTTCCATATTTTGGATGAGTTACTGTGCTCATTCAGTGCAAGAAAAAATCCAACGTCAAATTAAAGTTTGAATCTCCCTTTAACTAAATAACACGGGTTGCCACCTTTTATCCTGTCCGAAATATCGGGCAACCCACTTTGAAAATATTTTGAACCTTCAAGTGAACGTAATTTAAAAAAATGTTTTGCCTAATTTTATGCGTCATAAATCATTCAGAAGGGCCAAATATGAGGGCCAACTTTGTCAAAGGAAAGTTGAGAATTTTTCAAATTTTAAGGGTTAAGCCGGTTAACTACCCTTATTAAACTAAGCCACTCAGACGTTTAAAAAGACATGTTAAAATTGTGATTTGTGCTAATTAAAAATTGTAAAAAAATTCTTTTTTATGCCTAGAATTGTAGGTCTACTGAAACTTTCGGACTCACCCTTAAGAACCACCCCTATTAAATCCAAAGCTTAAAATATTTAACAAGATACCTTAGACTTTCGTAAATTACCAATTAAAAATCGCTAAAAATTCTCTTTTTTATACCCTAAATTAAACGCCAGGTGATACATTTCAACCTTACTACAAAAACCACCCCTATTATATGTAAAGCTAAAAATATTGAAAATGACGACTTAGAATTTCGAAATTTAACAATTAAAGATCATCAAAAATGCTCTTTTTTATGCTCCGCATTATAGGCCCGGTAAGACTTTCGCACTCACCCCCAAAAACCACTCCTATTATATATGTAAAGCTAAAAATATTAAAATTCACGACTTAAGTTTCGAATTTCGAAAATTAAAAACCCTCAACAATTCTCTTTTTTTGTGCCCCGCATTATAGATCCGGTGAGAACTTTCTGCCTGAATCCGAGAAATAACTGAACTGAAATATATTATTAATTTTTAAATAAAATTTCGATTTTTGACTATAACAACTTTTCATTGGATGGGTATATAGACATTCGAACAACAATAGTAAAAAAACAGAAAAATAAAACCGTCCCTTATATGGGGCATTATTTGGGTCAAAATTTTTTATGTCTTACATAAAAAGATATTTATATCCGAAATAGAGGTTCTTTGCGCAGAGTACACAAATTTAACTCCCTCTACTTGGGTGAGTTTTTGACCTAACTGATCAATCTTTTTTTTTTTTTTTTTGAAGTATCATCTAATAGGACTCAACTTTTTGTAAATTTGAGCCCGATCGGAGAAATTCATTTTTTGGGATTGGTACATTTGAGAAATAATGCCCCACATAATGACCCACCCCACAACAGGCGTTTTTTCACTGCTTGTGAGAATCAAAGCCGTATCTATAGTGTGCAGGGCCCCGAGAATGTCTCCCTGTTCAGAAAGCTTGTATAAACATGACGTTTCTTTAATAATTTACTTAAAAAAACGCTACTAAGACTTGTTTGATAATAAATAATTATTATATAATTATTTTATTATTATATTATTATTTATTTATTATAAATTATCAGTACTAATTGTTTTTCTATAACAAAATAGAACCACGTAGGAGATACTACCCTTAGAGTATATCACTAAAAGTTGTACTTTTTAGAAAATTGAGAAAAGTAATTTTCAGAATGGAAAACGTCACCTTTAAATTTAACTATTTCCAAAGAAAAATAATTCATAAATAGTAGGAAAGTTGTAAGACAATTTTCTTTATTTCTTACCACAAGAGAGATTGGACTTGGAAGTGTAATATGTTTTATACAATTACGTACGAGTTGCACGAGTATTTGTCTCGATCTAACTTTCCTACTATATTTATGAATTATTTACATATGGAAATAGTTAAATGTAAAGTTGACCTTTTCCATTTTGTAAATTACTTTTCTTAATTTTCTAAGAAGTAAAACTTTTAGTGATATTCTCTAAGGGTAGTATTTCCTACTTGGTTCTATTTTGTTATGAAAAAACAATTATTACTGATAATTTATAATTTATAATTATTATTATTTATTATTAAAAAAGTATAATTGCGTTGTTTTGCAGCAAATTATTAAAGAAACATCATGTTAGAATTAAATACATTAGCTAAAGTCTTGGAGAAATCACTCACAACACAATAATTCGATAATAATGAAAAATATTTTTTTACTCTTTAACGCACTAAAGTCGCATTTTTAAATATTTTAATGTGTCCTCTTAAATTTTTATGTAAATTTATGTTATAAAAGACCTATAAAAAGTATAATACAAGAAAAAATTTTTTACGTCTTTTAATCACTTTAGTTTACCTTAAAATACTAGTTTTTAAGTAAAATTTTGACTTTACGTAAGTGTATTTACCACCAGAATTTTTTTCTTCAACAAATGTTTTTAAAATTATATGGCATATTGTGATAAACGAATTTGTACAGGGGGAAATGATTTTGAAGATAACTGTGGAAGCAGCATTGAAATATGTCGAAAAAATGACTTTTTTCGAACTTTCAAACTTCAAATCATTTTTCCTAACGGAAGATATCGTTTTAAAAATCTTCAAAAAATTACAGAAATCTACTTTCACATGAAGAATAAGATTTTTCCTATCCTGATCGAAAAACTAAAAAAAATTTTTTGCGGCCCACCCTAATATTTAATCCATCAAAATTAAGTGCTTATAAAACTCGAGCCTTTGAAAGTAAAAAAACTAAGCAATTTTATAAACAGTTTTAATAAATAAGCAACTTTATAAATGTTATGAAATTAATTTTTAAATATAGACAGTTTTAATATATTCAATTTAAAATTTCTGCTTCTTTTAACTTATAAACTTTTAGGCTTCTCAAATTTGTATGTTTTTAAAGTAATAAATTTTTAAATTTAAAATTTCATTTGAGAGACGGTACATTCTAAACTTTTCATTCCTTTCGAAGTTTATAAAATTAAAAATGTTTAACTTTAAAATCTACTACCTACAAAATTAAATTTTTATTCAGTTTGCAAGATAAAGGAAGAAAGTATGATCTCGTGGGTCGTATGGGGGCCGAAAACTTCCACGATCTGTGAACACTATTGCGCATCTCTCGTTTTCTGCAACTGTCGACGATAAGCCGAGGTGACTCATTTCTTTGATTTCTTGTATCTTAAATTATCTTTAGCAAGAAATGTAAAACTTTGTTTAAAATAAAATAAAATCTGATAAACTTTATACTATAATGTACAAAATTTTAAGAGACTAATTCTTTTTGAGTAAACCGTCAAGTCAACTGTGGGACTTTATAAGATTTGCAAAATTCTAAGAAAAATGCGTACGAAAGGCCGCGTTACAATATAAAGAATAAACTGTATAATGTACTTTTTCCGTGATTTATCAATGATTCAGTTTCATTAAGTCATCATTAATAAATATATAAGACAGTTTGGATTGGTCATTGGAAAATGCACTGTGCCATTACAAAATGCACTTGGGGTTTTTTGACGCAGGCAATTAGTTACTAATTCGATAGTGACAAATATAATAATTAATGTGCTACTACTGTACTTAATGTAGTAAGTAGAAGTGAACATAATTGTTTTCGATAAAATATTGAATACATACATATTAATATTAATTACCTTGTTCACAGTATTTATCTGTGAGTCATACATCTGCCAGAAGTGAAAATGACCGTAACTACCAATTTGGGCACGCGCAGTTAATTTGGTGTAACTTTGACAATTTTTATTCGATTCAGTTAAAACTTTGACACGGTAAAAGAGATATACATGGCTACAAAGTGCGGTAAATTTCATTGAAATCGGACTTGAATTGTTCCTGTATCACCAATTTGAATTTTGTAAATTTGCGAATTTTGGCTAAAAATCTAATTTTTTTCGTTAAAAACATGACTTTTGAAAAAACTATCATCATTAGAGTGGGTCGAAAAAACAAAATTTTGGAAATCGGAAATGTAACTACGTGGAAAAGTAGCGTATTCGAAGCCTGAAAAAGTATAATTAATTTGGATTTGATCGATAAACGCCTTGGTTTTGCGGGTTAACTAAATATGTTTGAAAAAATTTTTATTTTCGTAATTTTGATATTTTCGTGGATTTCAATTTTTTTTACATTTCTGGAGGCGTTAAACGACTGCCCAAATTTTTACAGATTTTTAGTTGCAGCCCCGTCAGAGATTATTAAAGTTAAGCAAAGCCCTGTTTCCAAAAAATAATTTTAAAACCTACAGAAATGTAGAGAGAATTTTTTCAGGTATCTATAACGTTTCTACGGGTAAAAATACGCTAGAAAAAATTTGATTAGTCCAGGAAATGATAAGTGTAAATATTTTGAATTATTTAAAAACTGAGTTTTTGATTTTTTAAATTATTCTTTTCCAATCTACTTTAAATTTTATTTTTAATATCTGAGGGTGTTGTAGTGATAAAAATACTCTAGAAAAAAAATTGATAATTGATAAATTCATTTTTGTGTTTTTTTTTTAATTTTTAACTTTAGTGATAAAAATGCTCTTGAAAAAAAATTCATAAGTTCATGGAATCAAAAATAAAGATGTAGCATGCTCTCCAAAAAGTCATTTTTGTGTTTTTTAAAGAGAATTTTTATCACTAAAACACCCTCAGATATTAAAAATAATATTTAAAGTCAGTTAAAAAAGAATAATTCAAAAAAATCAAAAACTCAGTTTTTAAAAAATTCACTATATTTACACTTACGAATTCCTAGTTTAATCAAATTTTTTTCTAGCGTATTTTTACCAGTAGAAACGTTCTATATATCTGAAAAAATTCCCTCTACATTTCTGAAGGGTTTAAATTATTTTTTGAGAACAGGGGTCTACTAAACATTAATAATCTCTGATGGGGTTGCAAAATAAAAACCTGTAAAAATTTTGGAAGTTCTTTAAAGTCTTGAGAAATGTAAAAAAAATTGACACCCACGAAAATATTTAAAATTAAGAATATAAGAATTTTTTCAAACATATTTTGTTAACGTGAAAAATCAAGGCATTTATCGATCGAATCCAAATTAATTATACTTTTTCAGAGGCCTAATACGCTACTTTTCCACGTAGTTTCATTTCCGATTTTCAAAATTATGTTTTTTCGACCCACCCTAATCATCATAAACATGTACAATATGTAGTTTTTCTGTTTCACTGGGACCTATAGTTACTATATAAATAATCTGTGTTTGGTGTTTTTCAATAGAAATAAAAATACAAGTATTCGAATTTTTTAATATCGCGAAAAATGTTGTTTTGCGATATCTCGTAAACAAAAGCTGATTGAGTAAAATGATAGTCATTTTTGGAGTCAGCGGGCCCAAATTACCCTCGAAAAGTTACTGTCCACCCTGCAGCAAAATGGCTGTTGACCAGTGTACTTAAGACAAGTCTCGGTTAAAGTGACGTCGAATGATAAAAATGTGATAATAAAGTGACTATCGTCTCCTACACATGTAATCAATAGAGAAATCGGAGTGGTATAAGCTTCCGCGAAAAATAGATAACTCCTTTGCTCTCAAGTGGAGTGAAGTCGTTTTATTACCGAGCAAAGTTGTTAGCTGCTAAACGCGGAAACCTTGCCTGTAACGTTGTTATACTCTTCAAACGAATTGGGGTTATTATGGTTGATTTATGTCGGTACTTGTCGGTCCGTATTAATTGCCAGTGCATCTTCTGCACGTCGATACGAGTTTCTCGTTAGAACGTCGCGTTGACAATACGTGATTGATGTTGAATAATAAAATCAAAGACGACTACTTCCACAACTTGTGGAGTACAAGTTGTTATTCTCATATTTAAAATAAGGCAATTATTTAGTTAGTAATTTAGAAATCATTTGGGTGCAAAAAGTGATTTATTGGGAGGCATGAAATTTACTTCTAGAAAAACAGTGTAGTAAGACGTTTGAGAAAAGAAATTTACACAGAGGATTTTTCGAGTAGGATTTCGTGATCTGCAGATGCAGTGCTTAATCTTACTGATTTTTAGTTTAACCGAAAAATGAATGCTGTCACCAAATTTTAGTTTAACCGAAAAATGAATGCTGTCACCGAATTTTAGTTTAACCGAAAAATGAATGCTGTCACCGAATTTTAGTTTAACAGAAAAATGAATACTGTCACCGAACATAGTCCACCGATTCTTCATGAACATCTAAGGCCAACCCTGTCGAGATCGATTTTACAATTACCGGTGCTTCTCTACTCATTCTTCGTCTATCTGGCACTGAGCCATTACGATGAAACTTGTTTAAAAAGAAAACTGTAAAAAACTATGAAGGTTTTTTTCCACACGTTACGAGGTGAAAAAACAAAGGAAGTAAACCGTGAAATAACAAAACAGAGATGAGAGCAAAAATATAAGTCTGTTATATAGGACTATATAATAGAATAAGGCATAAAGTTGAAGGAAGATGGTAGTGTCCCTATAAATGGAACACAACATGAAATTGCATTCAGAATGTATAGCAATTTGGGGCATGGAACTCAAAGTGAAGTATAAAGGGACGTAAGCTAAATTTAGAGCAAAGTGGAATGAAAATTATACAAATTTTCTTTCAATTATCCTTATGATAAAATTTTATTTTATCATAAGGATATTTTATCAAAAAGATATTTTATCATAAAATTATTTAATTTTAATTTTATTTTATTCATAAAATTTTATCACAAGGATAATTCCTTTTTCCTACTTTTTTTCGGCAAAGGATTACGTTCAATCTCAATCAGGCATTGCAACATAATATGAAAGCAGATATAAAAATGAAGCAAGGAAATATAGAAGAAAAAGAGAAAGAGAACATTTCCGATACGAAATGGAAGCAGACAGCCGTAGCATGCGAGCTTCTGATACGTCGAGCAGAGTCAAACGTTGGTGACGCTTTCTGCAGAGCAGTTCGAAAAGGATTGTTCCATGGACCATGCAGGAAACTGCTCTTTCGTGATTTATAGAGAGGGATTCGTCTATTTTCTTCAGTGTATACATATACGCTTTTTATGTACACACGTGCGAGTACGTGCTGCCTGGTAGGGGTTCTTCGTACATGCAGAATGCTCCAGTTCCCACGCGCCATGTATGCACTTACGTGGGCACTCACACACATAAAGGAGCAAAACGTTCAGCGGAGATGTAGAATGGTCATACTGGAGAGTATTTATGCACCGTGTATGCAACTGGAGTACGCACCAGGCCATACAGGAGCACCTGGTAACCTCAGGTAGGAGTCTGAACCCGGAAAGAGCGTGTTCAAGTTCACTATCTCGAAACTCGTAACGTCCAATTCCCCAGGAGGTTTCGTGTACTTTTCTTTTGATAAAAGCAGGATTTCAAGTAGACGAACTATTATAATAACATTTTCATAATACGCTTGAAGCTGTTTACCCTTTTTCACACCTCAAACGTTTAAATTAGGTTTATAAAATCAGGGAAATTAGACATATTTTTAAATATAACAAATAGCGTATTTTGTTCTTTAAAATATTACCTACAATTCAATTTGGATGACTTTTATTAAAAATAAGCTTGCTAGGTAGATAGCTAGTTAAATTTTATGCAAATTTAAGTATGTTTTAATAAGAATCAACGAAATAGAACTGTAGATAATATTTTAAAGACTGAAATAAGCTATCGATGATGAAGATTCAATCAAAATTACGATTTTTTTCTGAAGCGAAAGAAAAAAAAATCTCATACTGTTAGAGAAAACTTCACTTAATTTACTTGAAGTTTTATTCTATTACCGAAAATAAATCAATTTCCGACCAAAAGTAAATGAATTTTCAACCCAAATGAATACATTTTCAACTAAAATAGGGGAAAGTTGTTGTACGTTGACCTTTATTTCCAAGACTTGTTTCGCTATTTAATAGGGGAAAGTTGCTTAAGACGGGCCACCCTTAATATTTTTGTATAAAAACATTATATTCATCACTTATGTATCAAGATACATGTTCAGCAGAATTTTATTTTTTTTTTTGCATTAAAAGTAAATTAACGAAAACAGAAAGGAAAAATTATTTTTGTACATTAGAGAACGAACTTTTACCTATTTTAGAAGTTGTGATTTAATAACTTCTAATTATTTTTAGGATAATAATTTAGGATAATATTTTAGGATAATATTTTAGGATTTTATTTTTTTAATAAATAATTTTGTAAACTTTGCAACTGTTACTTACGTTTTATTAATTTTTATGCTGTTTAGTAAAATATTTTAAAAATTGTGAACATGCGAAATTCCTAAGACGGAAACAAAAGTGATAACTAACATCATAGTTTGATGTTTTCTTTACAAAGTTCATACTTTAAACATTGAAAAAATGTTGAAAAGGAAATAAATTTCGATGTTGAAAAATATGTGTTTTTTTCGTTTTAGGCAACCCGGTATCCTAAGACGGGCACTTTTTAAGAAACATAAAAATCATGTTATTAGACACATGATATTGATAAATTTTATTCGTAGAATGTTATTTAAACATGTGCTGTTCCTTTGTGAGAAATTATTTATGCAAAATACATTATAATATGTTAAATAAGCATTAAATCAGATAAAACATAAAATAAGTATTAATAATGTTATAAAGAACTAACTATTTATAAAAAGTTGTATAATAACAAATATTATTTATGTTTGGACTAATAGGGGAAAGTTGCCTACCTCCTAAGACGGGCCACCCTTAATATTGTTGTACAAAAACAAAAATGAATATAAAAATATAATGAATATAAAAAAATTATGAATATAAAATGAATATAAAAAATGAATATAAATGAATATGAATATAATGAATGAAATAAATATAAAAGATGAATATACAAAAAATTATATCCATCACTTATCTATGAAAATACATGCTCAACAGAATTCTAGTTATTTTGAAAGTGTTTTTTTTGCATTGGAAGTAAATTAACGAAAACAGAAAGGAAAAATTATTTTTGTACATTAGAGAGTGAACTTTTACCTGTTTTAGAAGTTGTGATTTAATAACTTTTAATGATTTGAAGGAGTAAGTTATTTTTTTTTGATAGATAATTTTGTAAACTTCGCAACTGTTACTTACGTTTTATTAACTTTTATGCTGTTAAATAAAAACATTTAAAAAATTGTAAACAGGCGAAATTCCTAAGACGGACCCCGGTTAGGCTAGAAAACTGCTGATAAAAGCGTAATCTACTTTATCTATGAATTACCGATGGTACACCAAAAATACGTCAAATATTTAAATTTTCCGCCATAATTAGTACCTTTCCTAACCTCTTTATTGCTTTTTGATCATGAATAAGAAATTTTTAAAAATATGTTGTTTATTCACTTTATATCAGTAAATCATTGATCTACGATGAATAACATTTGTCATTTTACAACTTTTTATTAATATTAAGTTCGTGATAACAGTAAATAAATTTTAAATCGCTGTGAATGAAAAGTAGTTGAAATTTTAAGATTTTTTGATCAGTGAATGTGAAATAAACAATTACAGATTCAATTTTTTTTCTAAATAGCAATTAGGTTTCTCTTTTAAAATTTGTTATATGTAACAGTATAGTTATTTTCTCTTATTTTACAAACTATTTGAAAGATTCTTAAAATTTGAGGTGCGATAATGGGTGAACAATGTTTATTAGTGTAGGCCGAAAAAATTCAAAATGATTAGATTCATTGGTAACTGAAAAGTTTTCTTTTGACATTACGAACAAATTTTTTTAAAAAATTCAAAAAATTTCTCATCATTTGGCAATTCGATTGGAAATTTTCAAATTTTGAATTTTTAAAATTTTTTGTGAAACAAATTTTTTTTCCAGTTTCTTTTTGTGTAAAATTTATGGCAGTGAAAACGTTAGACGGACAAAAGTATGAAACAAATTTTTTCGTCGAAATATAATATTTAAAAAAATGACAAAAAATGCACTTTTGTTAATTTGTATCTAAAGTTGCAAAAAAAATGTTTTTTGTTTTTTTTTTACTTTTTGATGCTCTTTTTAATAAACTAAAGAAACACGTACATATTTTTAAGTTTCAAATAAAAATCCGATGATTACTGATGTAATATATGGCTTGAAAATTTTGGTTGTTCTTTTTTTGTAAAAATGGCTCATGTTTCAGGATTCGTAAAAAATAGAAAAAAATTTTGTTTGAAACTTAAAAATATGCACGTGTTTCTTTAGTTTAGTAAAAAGAGCATCAAGAAATACATAAATTAACAAAAGTGCATTTTTCGTAATTTTCTTTAAAAAAGAATGACGAAAAATGACGAAAAAAAATTTTTCTTACTTTTTTCCGAGGGGGGTTATTCGCTTCCATAAACTTTAGCAAAAAAAATTGAAAAAAATTTTTTTCCCATAGAGTAAGTGTCCCAATATCTGCGGGTGTACGCATTACTGTGATTTCTTTTCGTAATTAGAATAAAGCAAGTAAAAATAAGTTTTTTGCCCCAAAAAATTCGTACAATTAAATAAGAATTGACTCGATCCTATAGCAAAAGTTAAATACTTAGTTTATTCTAATTAGGAAAAGAAATCGCAGCAATACGTAGATCCACAGTAATTGAGACATTCACCCTATACAAAAAATTTTAAAAATTCAAAATTTGAAAATTTTAAATAGAATTGCCCAATGATGAGAAATATTTTGAATTTTTTTTTGAAATTTGTTCGTAATGCCACAAAGAAAGTCTTCAGTTCTATTACCAATGAGTCTAATCATTTTGAGTTTTTTTATTTATGGAGAAAATTACAGATGAGTAATTCAATAATTTTTAAAGATAATTTTTTCTCTCTTAATCTGAATCATTGAAATTTCACTAATTTTTAGTAACTCAATTTTAGTTATGGCAATTTTCACTGAAAATCAGTGAAATTTTACTTAATTCACTTAATATTTAGAAACGATAACTGGAATTTCAGTTACCGTTTCTACTGATAAATAAGTCGGAATCCACTGAAATTTCAGTGATTTTCCACTGATTTTCAGTGTAATTTTAGGGGACAGTTGCCCCTTTCTATATTTTTCGAATATTTTCGATTTTGAGGAATCTCGGAAGCAAAAGCGATTACTAACATCATAAATTGATATTTGCTTTACAAAATGCATAATTCACTTAAACGTTTAAAAAATGTAGAAAAGGCAATAAATGTCGATGTTGAAAAAATACGTATTTTGCTTGTCTTAGGTAACCCAACATCTTAAGACAGGATCCTTTTAAAAAACAAAAAATCATGTTGTTAGACACTTGATATTGATAAATTTTATTCGTAGCATATTATTAAAACATATGCTGTATCTTTGTGAGAAATGATTTATGCAAAATACATTATAATTCGTAAAATAAGCATCAAATAAGGTAAAAGATAATAAGTATTAACGATGTTATAAATAACTAATTGTTTATATAAGAAGTTGTAAAATAATAAATATATAAATAATAAAGAAGACATATTTTTGAAAAATTCTTTATTCAACCTTCTTTATTCAACCTTTATTGTTTTTCAACTCTTTTTATATTAAACAGCATAAAAATGAACAAAAACCAAATAGTAATTTTAAAGAGAATTGTCTACAAGAAATAAAAACTACTTGCAATTTCAAATCGCTAAAAAATATTAAATTACGACTTCTTAAATAGGTAAAAGTTCGTTATTCAATGTGATTAAATGATTTTTTCTTTCTATTTTTTGTTAATTTACATGCAATGAAGAAAAAAGAACTTTGTAAAAGTTGGAAGTCTACTGAGCATACACTAAGGTTCATTGGGAAGTAGTCAATTGCGCGACAGATTCTCGTAAAATGAAATCTCGATAATTTTTCGATATTTTCTAAATCTTTGAGGTGAAATAAGGGTTTCGCAATAGTTATTATCGCATTATCGCATTAGTTATTAAATTATTTTTCCCATTCACTAGGGGATTGGAAACTTCGGTATTAGTTTTGGGCATCGAACAGAGTTATTATGAGCAATCAAATTTTTAGTATTGAAGGAAGGGCAGCTTTGCTGAATTTTTTTAATATTTAGGGTTAAATTAGAATGGTTTCGGCATTCGATAAGGAAGTGAAACTTTTTTCGTTAACTTTGGGCGTCGAACAGAGTTATTATCAGCAATACAATTTTTAGTACTGAAATAGGATAATTTTGCAGAATTCTTTAAGCCTTTGGGGTAAAATTAGGGTAGTTTTCGCCTTTAGTAGGGGAGTGAAATTTTTTGTGGAAATTTTGGGCATCCAACCGAGTTATTAATAGCAATCAAATTTTTAGTATTGAAATTAGGATAGTTTTGCGGAATTCTTTATGCCTTTGGGGTGAAATTAGGGTAGTTTCCGCATTTAGTAGGGGAGTGAAATTTTTTGTGAAAATTTTGGGCATCCAACCGAGTTACTAATAGCAATCAAATTTTTAGTATTGAAATTAGGATAGTTTTGCGGAATTCTTTATTCCTTTGGGGTGAAATTAGGGTAGTCTCCGCATTTAGTAGGGGAGTGAAATTTTTTGTAGAAATTTTGGGCATCGAACCGAGTTATTAAAAGTAATCAAATTTTTAGTATGGAACTAAGAGCAACTTTGCTGAATTTTTTAAATAATTAGGGTGAAATCAGGGTCGTTTCCGCACTTGATAGGAGGGTGAAACTTTTTTTGGTAGCTTCTGATATCTAAGTCTATTGTTATCATTAATAAAATTTGGAGTATCGTGCATTTTTTTGAATTTTTGTTTTTTGTTTTAAAAATGTTTTAGCGTTTTTAAAATATTCAATATTATTACTAATTGCCATAGCTAGATTTGAGCCAACTGATAAATTAGGGCAATTTGAATAATTCAAAGTAAGAGAGTTCACTTCTGAGCTGCATTTTACAATCTTTGACATTTGAACTAACATGCGGACATTTGAAAAAAAGGGTGTAAGTGCATAAGATCCCTAAGTGCGAAAATGGTCAAAACCTAAACTCATGTCTCTACAAAAAGTTTTGGTCAATTTAAAAAATATTAAAATCGTAATGACTCTGAACCAAATGAAGTTTTAGGGAGGATGATGTACGATAAAAATATAAATCACGGTATATTTCAGCCAAAATCTCCCCGCACGAAGGGATAGGACTTTGTCTCTCTAGCAACTACTCATGCGGATTTGCCTTTTGTTCAGTGAAAAAAACCTGTGCTAAGATGAAAAACATGAAGTGAGCCTCGCGGCCCGCTGGAGTTTCGCCAAATAATATACTGGCATCCTATATCCATCCAGAATCACGTACCGAGACTTTTATATTTATTACGAAGTATAGTCAGAGATTGCAAGTATGAGTTGAACGCTGAGTGGAATCCAACCTATATTTTGTCTTTTGTCATCGGGAGAAGCCATTGGAGTCTGCTGCTACGTGTTGGCACAATCACCATAAAGACTAATTTTTAATATTCATGATACCGGCAGGATTTCAAATTTCAACCTTTTAGGCGTTAAGTGCAAAAACAACAGTTGAAGGGTGGCACAACATAAGGAACTAAGCCACATTTTGCCGATTTTCAGGAGAGACAAAAAACGTTGTGTAACATCTAATTTTTAATTTAAAAAAAAACATTCACTCCCGAGATACATTAGTGTTGAATTGAAGCATGGAAAATTTGATCTGAAAATGTTATTAGGTTCCGAGAAAACGGAGGGAGAATACTTTTTTCCGCTTGATGCGCATGTTTTCTCAACATGGCCGGTGATTAAAAATTCGATTTTCAACTTCAGAAAAAACATTTATTTTTAGGTTTTGACTTGCTGAATCTAAAAAACTTTTTTATTGGAAATTAATATCATTTGCGACAATTGTGGCTTAGTCCCTTATACCACCTTTTAGGTAACATTAGAAATAAATTATGCAGGACTTTTTCCCCGGTTTCTGCTTATAAATATAGCTAAATACTTAGGGTGAATGATCTATACGTGGATATAGAACTAAACTTTTTCTGTGCATATAATTTTTTTTTCCTCCTACGTGTTGCTCTAGGTTGATATGAAAAAATGAGACATGAATACTATTTCTGTCCTAACAGAAAAGTTTAAAGACGATAAAAGAAAAGCTTTATCTACTAGATTTTACAATAAAATTTCAGAAGAGTACTTTTTTATCCAATGTGAGATCTTTCTTCAGCGGAGTGTTCGCAAGCAATATCCGCAGAATTGGTTTACCAAGGATGAAATAAGAGTAAGGAATAAGACTGTAAAAAAGTAGGAGTCGTTGCTGAAGGACGAACACTGTTTCACGTATAACCCCGAGTTAAACCTCCACACAGTGGTGATTGATGACCCCTCACTTAACGATCACCCACTTTACTCCAAGTCAAGTCCCGGGAAGAGCTGGCGATGATATGGGAAGGGCCACGTCGAATGGACGAGCCCGGTCGTTATCCCTGATTTTGCAGGAAAATTAAAGGGTTGATTACTCACGCGCCACACCCACGATTAAGATGAGTGTAGATAAACCACTGCTACTGCAGTTGCTACCGGGTTCGTTTCACTGCCATTTTACGCACCGCTTGATCTAAATAGTCTTATCAATTCTTGTCGTCATTTGGATTCAAATTCTGCATTACTTCATTCCAATTGCTATTTTTTCTCCAATAGGATAGTTTTTGGAAAAAAATATTCTAAAAAAACCGATCTTCATTGCTTATAAAATTAGGGTGTCTAGCGTCCTGGAAATTCTTGAAAACCTGAAAAAGTCCTTGATTTTTTTTTACCTGGAAAAACCTGGAGAAGTCCTTTAATTTCACTCATAGTCCTGAAATTCTTATCTCTCTACATTTGAATTAGTAGTTTTATTCGAATGACGGGGTTGCTACAAGGTCATCAGAGAATTCTTGAAAGCCAGGGAATTTAAAAATGTTCAGGGAAAGTCAGACAAAACCTTCAAAAAGTCAGGGAGTTTTTTTTATTTAACAAATTATAATTATATTTCGATAAGTTATAATTATACAGTACCGGTCACGAGAATCAGACCGCTTCACTCACATCTCATCGGAAAAGAGTTCTCGTTTTTTACATTTAATAACTCGGGAAGGAAACGCGACTGTAACTGTTGTCAAAAAGCATTGAAAAGGTTAAGAAATTTCGGGTCGAAAGAGCGATTTGTGAATAAATTTGGAACATTTTTAGTCAAGATATAATTTAAGAAAACTAAAAGGAAATAATGTGCTAGGTGACAAATTTTCGACCCTTTTTTCAATTCCTGGAAAAATGTAGAAAAGATTTAGAAGAACTTTGAAAAAATTCATAGCGGTACTCTAAAGCATAAGCTTCAAAATGAAACCTAGAAACTCCAAATATCTTTACTAATCATCTAGTAATAAATACAAAGTAGTACACAAAATACAAAGTAATACAAACACTAGTAATAAATACAAATGTGTCATCATATTTTTATTTTCGCGAGACTCCATGAACATGTAATGAATGAGAGCAAAGGCTTGATCGTCACATGTTTAGAACTTGAAGCAGAAAAAAAAAAGTTTTGGGAACAAGGGGCACCTTTTTAATTTTTCGCTGTGACTTCAAAATCTAATTAAATTACAATTAATTATTAATTTTGATTTTATATCATAATGCAATAATTCATTAATTATCTTTCTATCTGAGGTAACTTTAATCTGATTCGCTATAAAGCTTTGAATTTCGGCAAAAATTTATTTAGAATTTAGAAATTTCATTACAAAATATAATTTATTTTAAAATTGTACTACTCTTAATATTTATTACAGTGCTTATTAGAAGCAAATAAAATAAAAATGATAGTAACACTTATGAAAATTAAATGCAATTAAATACAATTATATAGTAAAAATAACATAAATTAATTTTCCGACTGTTTTTCCGTCAATTTTTCGGTAAAAAATTTGAGTAAATATTAATTTAACCTTTTTTGATAATTATGTCAAAGCTTTATTTATTGAATTAATTAATTTTTGGTAAGTTAAAAAAAGTGTATTCATCATACCGTAAATTTCCCAAATTATTTATAACACTTTTTTTACTTATGTACCTAATTAATTAGGTACGTAAGTTAATAAGGTACATATATTAAACGTTAAAGTGATTTTCGTATAGAAAGACTGAACTCTTTTCTAGGAGCCATTTTAATTAAAAACAATTGAAATATTAACAACTTGAGATTTAACGTACACTCGTACATGTGTATTTTATAAATAGGTAGTGTTGTAATTATGAATTTAATTTTAAAATCAATGAATTTATGTATAATTATTATTTTAGGTGTTGTAGCATTTCTTTTTTTACGTTACACTTGTTATTTTGTTTATAAAAAAAATGTTTTAGAAAATATTTGGAAACTGGAGTATGCGCTAGATGCATCATCATGCCAAAGTATTTTAATAGTAAGAGATTTTAAAAGAATCAAGGACATTATGGAGAAGAACATTTTTTATCAAGCCTTACTGAAAGATACAACCTCATCACAATATTGAATTTCAAAAATTACGACATAGAGAAATTTAAAAAAAAGTTTGTTTTAAAGAAACTTAGTTTTTGAGACTTAGTGTACATGAATTTCACAGAGAAGCTAGAGAACTAGGTCGACCTAGACAATTTTGTCACCGATCTTCAGTTTTGTCGATTTATTGTTTACTTGAAGCGCATTACACTTTTTATGTTGTACTTCACGTTCGTAATTTAATTTATATATTTTACTAACAATTATCAGACAAACTTTTCCATTGATTATATAGAGCATTAATGTCTTAAAAAGACATTATATTTGTTAATGTGAAACTTGATAATACATAATTTATTTGATATATGAATGAATATTTTTGTCGAAATTCAAAGTTTTATGGAGAATCAGATTTGAAGTCCTAGCGAGAAATAAAAAAGATGTCCCTTGTTCCCAATTTTTTTTTATGTACAAGACGGTCTTGCTTCATGTTCTAAACATGCGACGATCAAGCCTTTACTCGCATTCACCACATGTTCATGGAATCTCGTAAAAATAAAAATATGATGGCACATTTGTATTTATTAGTAGATAATTAGTAAAGATATTTGGAGTGTCTAGGTTTCATCTTGAAGCTTATACTTTAAAGTACCGCTATAAATTTTTTCAAAATTCTCCTAAATCTTTTCTATATTTTTCCAGGAATTGAAAAAAGGGTCAAAAATTTATCACCTAGCACAATATTTCCTTCTAGCTTTCTTAAATTCTATCTTCACTAAGAAAATTCCAAAGTTATTCACATATGGCTCCTTCGACGCGAAATTTCTTAATCTTTTCAATGCTTTTTACCAAAAGTTACAATTGCGTTTGCTTCCCGAATGATTAAATGTAAAAGACAAGAATTCTTTTCCGATGAGATGCGAGTGAAGCGGTCTGATACTCGTGGCCGGTGCTGTAATTTAACAATGATTATGATTATATAATTATAATATTACAAAATCAGAGACCACAGTCAGTCCCCTATTCCCCTTTCTCCTCCTTTCTCCTATTATTCTCCAAATCTCTTAAAATCACTTTTTTAAAAATCTATGACAGTCTCCTAAAATCTCTTAAAATCCTCTAGAAGCTTTAAAACTGATTTAAAAGCCTTAAAAATTCTCCAAAATATTTTAGACTCTTCTAGAATTCCTGGGAGAATGCGCTACCCTCAATTTTTGACACTTATTGAAACAATATTTTTCATTAATTGTATGATATTGTACAAAACATTTCTTTTCACTAAATCTACAAAGCAATTATTTTTGGCTTTTTGAACAAAACATTCCTGGGAGAATACGCTACCCTCATTTTGTGACACTTGTTGAAAAAATATTTTTCATTAATTGTGTGATAAATATATTACTGTAATGTATATTGCTGTAATGATGTATATTGCTGTAATTGTCAGAACATATACTTTTTTGTAAATTTAATGAGGTTTAAAATAATATGGTTAGTAATTGCTATTTCTTATTTGAAAAATCGTGTTCATTCACTCCAGCGCGTTCAACCACTGGTACACTTACCCTAGTACATAACAGAAAACAGAACATTTTTTCAAAGTTTAGAAAATTTGTTGAAAATTGTAATTTATAAAATTGAGACTAGTGTCTTGTTTTGAATATTCTTCAAAGACTTCTGTAACGTTTCAAATTAAAAGAAAATTTAGAAACTTCTGAGATTTATGAAGAGGGTCTGAATAGTTTTAAACAAAAAAGTTTCTTGTTTACGATGTTTTACCAAAGTCTTTTAAAAATATTCAAAATAAGTCACTGGTCTCAATTTTAAAAATTACAATTTTCACCTTCTAAGTCCAATTTCTAAAAAATGTTATAACTTTTCTGTTATGTACAAAACATATGATTCAATTTTGTTATGTACAAAACACTGATTCGATTAATATTGCCCAAAACATATTTTTTCACTATTTGTACAAACCAATATTTTTGGCTACTTGTACAAAACATTCCTGGGAGATTGTACTGCCCTCCAAACATTGAAAACAATCTTGAAACAGTTTAAGCGAGATCTTGAGAAGGAGGGAAAAGGGGAAGTAGATGGTGAGTTGGAGAGGAAGAGAAACACGAACATATAGTCACATAGTTACGTAGACGGCACTAAGGTCATTAATCGTCGCCATATTGCCTACCTCGTCTAGTCACCCCCTTACTATCAAACATCCACCTTCTTCGTCCCGAAGTACTCGTCTCAGAGTAACCCTTGGTACATGGAGTCACCAGGCCGGGCCTCTGGCTCGTCAAGTCTCCAACTTGGAAATTGCTTCCCTCATTTATAACCGGGCCACTGTCTGACCCTCGCTCTTATGTCGCTCGTTTCTGAGATCTTACACTCCCCCCACACCCTTCTTCATTCGGTTATCGACCTCGTAATCTATAGATCTTTCACCACCTTGCAGTCCCCATTCTTCCCATCTAACTCGATCACTTCACAGATTCTACCTCCTGATATATTCCCTTCAGTTTATAAGTCTACCGTTTGGTTTTCGAACCAAAGAGTTAGAAAACAATTTCAAATCTTCAAAACTATGAAATTTAATAGAAATGCCTTGCACATCAAGTGTGAGAGGGAGAGAGAGATTCACCATGTCAAAAATGATGGAAAGCACAGATTAGTGGTTAATTTCGCGCGCTTAATTCGCGCGAAAGCTAGATGCGATCTGGCTCAGCACTTCTGGGCTTCGCTTTTCAGACCTTATGCCTCTCGAGAGTCACTCGTTACTCGGGATTTACGCAATCTGCAGTCGCACCAAGAGCTAGATTTCAGATTTGGACAGCAATTAGAGTCGGCTGACAACCGTAGGAAATAGGAAGAGAAGAGGTTAAAAAGGAAATACAGCCATCAAGAACCATCGTTACCGTCGGTTCTATGGGATCCAAGTTCACGAATACCAATACTCATTGCAGCGCCTTAACGGCTACGTTCGCGATAGAAATCGTGCTGCGACCTCTTTATCCAGCCGCTGTCGATCTTATCGAAAAGTTATACTTACGAGATTTCGCCTGTCGGGTGATTTTCAAGAAAGACGTTTCCCATGTTAGATCTACTAGGCTTTTATCCAAGAACTGTTTCTAAATTGCATTATGAAAAGTGGAGAAAATTACAACAAAAAAAAGCACTATGAAAATTAAACAGAAGAAGGGATAAATTGATAGAACTAAGAGACATAGTAAAACGCAAATCCTCAAATCTACACCACTTTTGGTGTTGTTTCTAGGTGCAAAAAATTTGAGAACATCGTTCTCATTTTGAGAGTCTAGCAATAAAGTGTTGAATTTAGACGGTTTTTTCTCATTTTGAGAATCGTAGAATCTCGAATCGACATCCAGCTGTCAGAACAATTTTGTTCCTAGCTATTTCCACCAAATGGATGACAATTGACAAGTTAAAAATAATATAAATGATATAATTTTTAATTTCCTTTTGTTCAACAGCTTGTTCTTGAGAATTGAAATAAATTTGCAGTGTTTGGATACGTAGGTTAATTATTTTGCCCTGCCATTCTAAGCTTTAAGGCCGATGCAGATAAAATTCCCCGATGCAGATAAAATTCCCTAGCAGCATTATAGGGATGATGATAGTCGACCTGTACTCATAATCTGTATACATAACCTGTGATATTTAATATGTGTTATATATTTAATCTCGACCTTATTTATATTGAGTAGTGAAGCACCAGTCATGAAAATGAAGGTCAAAAGAAAAGATGCGATAATTCTTTTTGAAACGTTTCGGTCACTGTTTGGACCCCCTCATCAGTCAAAAAAACTTTTATTAGATCTGTAAAAATCATACGAAGAAGGTAGAAGAAATGTATAACAAAATAAACTAGCTGTGAAGTTGTATCAACTTTTGTGCTCATTCAATGAGCACTTTACTTCCTGGAAGCAAATATAATTTGCTTCCTCATAGAGGAAGCATTGAGCATTAATATAATTTTTTCATTTATATTTTTAAATAAACTTATACTCCAAAAATTTATTTTTTAAATATTTATTTCCGAAATTCATTA
>JBAGKK010057759.1:0-27850 GCA_037177015.1 Euceroptres primus
CCCCCCCCCCCCCCCCCCCCCCCCCCCCCCCCCCCCCCCCCCCCCCCCCCAAAACTCCAATCAGAACTCCTGGAATTTTCGACAAAAAATTTCCTACGATACACAGCGGGGAATTATATTAACCCTTGATGAAAATAATCGTTTATAACATTGGATGTTAATTTTCCCTAAAGCCAAAATTAACATCCAATATTATAAACGATTAATTTCCTACGATATCACAATTTTCAAAATGCTGTTACTTTTGGTATTTTGGATTTTTTGAAATTTATTTTTTATGGTACTCTAGAACGCTTTCAGCAAAAAAAGATGGGGCGAAAAGTTTTTTTCCGAAAATTTGGGGGACAGGTATTTTTTTCAAAAATTTTTTGTTTGTTGAAATTCGTCGGAACTGTTTTTGAAAATAGTTAAGAACTCTAGTACGGTCCTAAATCTGTTCAGAACTCACGAAAAAATTCTATTTTTCGAAAGTGAGGAGGAACGTGAAGTTAGCCCTCCATTTTGAAAAATTTATAGCTCTGGCGTTTAGCCTCTCAAGAACTCTAGAACTATTGAAGGACTCAGAATTCTAAATAAAAAATCGATTTTTTAATAGTGGGAGGCTAACTTCACAGGGATCTAAAAATACCAAAGTATTTTTTGACCTCGATAACAATATCGATCTTCCCCCAACCCCTGCTACGAAATTCATCCACCTTATTATAATCAAGTTCCACTCTATAATTTCCTTCTAAATTCGAGTCTAATATTACAGTCCCTCAATCCAAACACTGCAACATCAAATATTAAATATTTTCCCCGCCTCATAATTGCAAATATGTCGACAGAGTCAATTTTGTCCGAAGGAAGGAAACAGAGAGCATTAATCTCGTTAATGTCTCAGGGACGGCTTTTGCGCCCATATTTTCTTTTAATTACCACACATTCCTCACAGGCATGTTCAATAGATCACGCTTTGGGCTCTATTTTCCAAATTTCTCGCTCAATGGCTAAAGGGAGAAAAGATTCTCTTACTGCCTTTCTGCCCCCCTCCCCCCTCCTCCTCACTACCCCCTTTGCACGACTGAATCCATTAGCTGGCGCCATTAATATCGCGGTAATGATGAGCGATGAGGCTCCGAGGAGAGGAAAAGAGAGATGGAGATAGGGAGTTTGCCGGAAAAGAGGTGAGGTAGTGGGGGAGGGGCTAGGGCCTCCACACCTCGTCTCGCGGCAGGTCTTTGATAAATGCTGCTTTCCTTGGCCTTATGCCAAACAACACGTTGCACAATATCCATAGTCCCTATCTGCATCGTCGTGCCCCTTACGAAGGGTGGGTTATCGATATTAAACCAACCCCCAATCCATATCCGTGACCCCCCACCCCTACTCCAATCGCACACTGCATACTATGTTATAGTATCTCGCGAGCAAATTAATATTCGTGCACAGAAGCAGGGACCGATCGATCGCCAGACAATGGGTTTGCGACCTCGAGTAGTAAGATATGAGAGAAAAAAAGGTGACTTTCTTTTATAGACATTTTGTATTGAAGGGAGCGAGAGTAATTGGTGTTTGATTAAAGTGTCTTTATTGAAGCTTCGGTGGTTTTATTGTGACATTGTACAGTTTCAGGATTGATGGGAAATTTTTATTTTAACTTTGTTTTGGCTTTCTGGGTTTTGGGGCACTGATTTTAATGTCGGGGACTTCAAGTGACTTACGGTCGTAAAAGTAGGTTTAGGTTTTTAAAGTGATTTCTTGTGACTTTCGGTATCTTTTAGACCAGGGATCCGAACGAAATTAAGGGCCATTTTTCGATATTTTCCAATTATTCCTGAAAATTGAAAATAGTTTGGTTAAATAGTCAGCTGAGTATGAGAAAGTGCTGCAATATTATAGAACCACCGAGTTGCAATATCGAAATTGTTAACTTAACTTTCGTTACGTTTTTTTTCATTCATTTTTGTATGAAACTAAAATGCCTCATAATCTAGAGATTCTGACTCGGTATTTTTATAATATATCAGTACTTTATCGTATTCAGCTGAATATTTCGTCAAATTATTTTAAATTTATAGAAATAATTGGAAAATATGGGAAAATGAAAATGAAAGTAGATAGAGATTACATGATTGCATATAAATTCCATGAAATTGCATAGAGATTGCAATATTGCATTGAAATTGCATAGGATTGCCTTGAGATTGCATGGGATTGCATAGAGATTGCATGGGATTGCATAGACATTGCATGGGATTGCATAGAGATTGCATGGGATTGCATAGAGATTGCATGAGATTGCAAAAAGGTTGCAAGATTACACTGTAGAAACGAATACTTAAAATTGTTACACCTAAAAAATAATTTTACAAATAAACTCAAATAAAATATAAATTTATTTGTATTTAGGAATGTAACGTCAAACGGGGCAACTACGGACATGTAGGGTAAATTCGGACAGCCCTAAATTGATACTTTAAATTACTCAAAAAGGTTCCAACTATAATATATGATCAGTTTAAGCCTTAACTGGTTCCAGAATCTAATTAAAACCACTTTGAGTCATTCAAACAATAAATATAGGACTGTCTGAAATTACCCCAAATGTCCGAAGTTGACCCGTTTGACGGTAATACACTGAATTTAAGAAACTATATGCTTCATTATTGAAATTAAGATAGACTTTTACTTAAATCTAGTAAAAAATTTAACTTAAATTTGAAACCTTAAATTCAATATATAATCATTATAGAACTTAAATTGTAGTCCTCCTTGTATTGTAACAATTTTAAGCAAAAGAATACTTGTTCAAGTATTCGTTTTTACAGTTTTCATAAAATTGCATGGGATTGCATAGAGAATTTAAGATTGCTTAAAAATTGAATGGAATTGCAAGATTGCATAGAAATTACATGAAATTAAATAGAAATTGCACGATTACATATAAATTGCATGAGATTGCATAGAGATTACAATATTGCATAGAAATTGCATGGGATTGTATAGAGTTTGCTTGAGATTGCAAAGAGATTGCAAAGAGATTGCAAAGAGATTGCAAGATTACACTGTAAAAACGAATAAGTTAAATTGTTACACCTTAAAAATAGGTGCCGAAATAAACTTAAATCAAATCAAAGTTTGAATTTAAGAATGTATTAAACTGAATTTAAAAAACTATATGCTTCATTATTGAAATTAAGATAGACTTTTACTTACATCTAGTACAAAATTCAACTTAAATTTGAAACCTTAAATTCAATATATAACCATTACTGAACTTAAGTTGTAGTCCTCCTTGCATTGTAACAATTTTAAGCAAAACAATACTTGTTTCAATTATTCTTTTCGACGGTGTACATAAAAATTGCATGGGATTGCATAGAGAATTCAAGATTGCTTAAAAATTTAAAGGGATTGCAAGATTGCATAGAAATTGCATGAAATTGTATAGAGATTGCAAGATTGCATAAAAATTGCATGGTATAACAATATTGCATATAAATTGCATATAATTGTATAGCTTGCAAGATTATATTATATTGCATAGAGATTGCAAGACAACATAAAAATTGCATGTCATTGCAAAATTGCATATAAATTGTATGAAATTGTGTAGAGCTTGTAAGATTGCATTGGACTGCATAGAGATAGCAAAACTGCATAAAAATTGCACAGGATTATATAGAAATTACATGGGATTGCATAGATATTCGATGAAAATTGCACATAAAATGCAAGATTGCACACACATTACACGGGATTGTATAGAAATTGCATGGAATTTCAAGATAGCATAAAAATTGAATGAGATTTCAAGATTGCATATAAATTTCATCACACTGTATAGAGATTGCAAAATTGCATTGGATTGCATAGAGATTGCAAGATTGCAAAAAATGGCATGTAATTGTACAGAAATTGAAAAACTGCATTGGATTGCATAGAGATTGCTACTTTGCAAAAAAAATTGCATTACATTGCAAGATTGCTCATTAATTGCATGACTGTGTATAGAGATTGCAATATTGCATTGAAATTTATAGATATTGCATTCAAATTGCATAAGATTGTATAGAAATTACATGGGATTGCATAAAAATTGCATAGGATTGCATAGAGATTACACCGAAATTGCACGGGGTTGTACAGAAATTGCATGAGATTGCATAAAGAACTTAAGAATGCATAAAAATTAAATGGGATTGCAAGATAGCATAGAAATTGCATGAAATTGTATAAAGATTGCAAGAGATTACAAAAAAATACGTATATGAATACATGTATAATATATATGTATATATATATATATATATATATATATATATATAAAATAAAAAAATACATGTATAGATATTGGAAGATTGCACAAAAATTGAATGGGTTGTATAGAAATTGCGTGGGATTGCATGGAGATTGCAAGATGGCATAAGAATTGTATAGGATTGTAATATTGCATAGAAATTGCATGAAATTGTATAGAGATTGCAAGATTGCATAAAAATTGCATGGGATTGTACAGACATTGCTAGAATGCATAGAAATTGCATGAAATTGTATAAATTGTTTTTATACAAGATTGCATAAAAACTGCATGGGATTGCATAGAAAATGCAAGAAAGTACACAAAAATTGCATAGGATTGCAGCGAATTTTTGTGAGTTCAATGAGTTTAATGATTGCAAACGACTGCACAAGACTAACTGATTTCAAATACCTTTACCTTCTCTAATTTCAATCTCGATATATTTAAAAATATTAAAAATCCAATTAATTATCCCATAAAATACACAACAGAGCATTTCCTCTGTCCTACTTTAATGATTTAATTAAATTGTTTTCTAGTTTAGAACTTCAATTGAAATTAAATTCCACAAACAAGCATTTGGATCTAATTCCAGATTCAATCAGGATTGATGAAATAATTTTATTTCAGTTTCAATTTTGCCGTTGTAAATTACAAGTGTACATGAGTATAACGAATCGAAAAAGTGTGACAATAACTGCCAACGTACGTCCAATTCAAAAGAAAACGTAGTTTAGGGTGGAGGTCTATACAACAAATAAGTGGGGTGCGACGGTGCTTTCGACGCGAGTAAATTCGGAAATTCGGCGTAACAGTTGCATTTTCGAGGGGCTGCTTTGACGGCACGCGGAACGACCCATTCACTCGGTACTAACCATAAGCGATACATTCGGCTCGTCGGTTGCGTGCACTCGTCCAATTTTTTTCCAGCGTGAAAACGCTCATGCAAAATGCTCACGCAATGCCTTTCGTGTGCCATACTTAAAAAAAATTCTTCGACCAATCCAAATCGATATGCAGAGAATTCAATCGACAAAAAGTCATAACCAGAGCATTGTAGAACCGAGGAAAGGTTATCTTCAATTAAAACTCGTTTTAAAAAATTTTTTTATGTAACAGCAAACAAGGGAATTTCAATCCTAGACTTCATGAGACTTCATGTGACTTTAAGTCTCTTCAAAAGACATCAAATGATTAGAAATTTTGAATTCAAATGATTGTATTCATCTTCATGTAACTTCATGTCACCTTACACGAATGCATGTGATTTTATAAGACTCCATGTAACTTTAACAGACTTCGTAAGACTTTATGAGTCTCCATGTGACTTAATAAGACTTTTTGTGACTTTATAAGACTTCATACGACCGCATGTGATTTCAAGTGCTTTTAAAAGACATCCCACGATGTGAAGTCACTTTAAGCAGCGTCAAACGAATTCAAGTGATTGTATTCGTCTTCAAGTGACTTTATGGGATTTTAAGAAATTTCATGTGGCTTTATGAGATTCCAAATGACTTTATAGGACTTAATGTTACCTTATAAGATTCGATGTGACATTAATAAGACTCCATGTGACTTTATAAGACTTCACACGACTGAATGTGATTTCAAGTGTTTTAAAAAGACATCATATAATTTGAAGTCACTTTAAGCAGCTTAAAACGAATTCAAGTGATTGTATTTTTCTTCAAGTAACTGGATGAGATTTCATGGGAGTCTTAATTAGACTCCATGTGACTTTATAAGACTTCATGTGCGTTTGTAAGACTCCATGTGACTTTATAAGACTTCACACGACTGAATGTGATTTCAAGTGTTTTAAAAAGACATATAATTTGAAGTCACTTTAAGCAACTTAAAACGAATTCAAGTGATTGTCTTTTTCTTCAAGTAACTGGATGAGATTTCATGGGAGTCTTAATTAGACTCCATGTGACTTTATAAGACTTCATGTGAGTTTGTATGACTCCATGTGACTTTATAAGACTTCATGTGACTCTATAAGATTCCATGTGACTTTATAAGACTCTATGTGATTTTATAAGACTTCACACGGTTGTACGTGATTTCAAGTGTCTTCAAAAGACATCATATGATTTAAAGTTACTTTAAGCAGCTTAAAACGAATTCAAGTGATTGTATTTCTCTTCAAGTAACTGGATGAGATTTCATGGGAATATTAGTGAAACTCCATGTGACTTTATAAGACTTCATGTGAGTTTGTAAGACTCTATGTGACTATAAGACTTCATGTGACTCTATAAAACTCCATGTGACTTTATAAAACTTCATGTGACCTTAGAAAACTTCATGTAACTTTATAAGACCCATGTGACTTTATAAGACTCAATACGACTTTATAAGACTCCATGTGACTTTATAAGACCTCAAGTAAGTTTGTAAGACTCCATGTGACTTTATAAAACTTCATGTGATTTTATAAGACTCAATTCAACTGTATAAGACTTCACACGACTGTATGCGATTTCAAGTGTCTTCGAAAGACATCATATGATTTGAAGTCACTTTAAGCAGCTTCAAACGAATACAAGTGATTGCATTCTTCTTCAAGTGACTGTATGAGACATCATGTGACTTCACCTGAACCCTGACTCCAGGAGTTATCAAACCCTGATAAAATATTTTACACACCTCAATTTCTATCACGGAACCACCAGTCCACCGAAGTATTTAATAAAAAAGGAGTACTAAACTCACTTTTCAATATCGAAAACTAACGAACTCCATGATTTCGAACGAGGACCCCAGAGGAGTAGTTCAAATTACGCGCAGCCCCCGAATCTAATCAATTGGCACGATATCTCGTTATGTTCCTACGAAACGTACATAACCTCCAACATACAACGAGTATATGAATTCGAGAGATTCGTTACGAGGAAGCACGCGAGTAACGCATGCAAATGCCCTCGGACAAATGCGTAATTAGCTTAACCCAGGAACGTACACTGGGGGTTCAAAGAGGGGAGGTAGAATCGTTAAATCAACTGGACGATTTTCGATTCAGGTAACATAGAGCCGGCATTGTGTCCTGTGGAGTATATGCTAATGAATTGGCCGAATAAAATGTTTTACTGCCTCATGTACCGAAGAGGTATATGTTGCATTATGCACTCTGCCCCCCCCTCCCCTTTCCTCAGCCCTTTTCTGTGTGTACCCTTCGGCCCTTTAGGAGAGATCGCATTACGATATTGATTACGCTACGGCAAACAGAAAGAGCAGAGGAGATTGTCTTTTGACTCCAGAAACACCCCCCCTTTCCCCCCTTTCATCTTCCTTTGCTCCCTTCTTTGTTTGGTCGAGCTTCATTAACGAGGGTACGTTAATTAATCGGAGCGAAACTGAATCAAGATGGTCCTTCGATGTGTATTGGGATTCGAAGTCCAAAGACCGAAACTCGTAACGCGTGTTCCTTACCTTAAAGGCTCGGATGTAACGAGCAAAAAAATATATCGATGACCTCGCGCACGAGTCGATTCCAAGTTTGATACTATCGCCACGCAAGAGCGTACACGCGTTCTGCGAATTCGCTTTATTGAAACCCTTTTCGACAGAAAAAAATCCCTTTTAGAAGGCTGCTGTATTTGAAAAAAAGTGAGGGGAATTTTTAGAAATTTCTAAAAGTTTATTTCTAAGTCAATTAAAGTGTAAATGAATTAAATTAAATGAATTATTTTTGGGCTCCATTAATACACCCTTAAGATGTGTGGAAAAAAATTTTGTTTATTGATTTTACATACTTTTTTTTATAGAAAAAAGCGAGGCGATATTATCTCGAATAATAGGTGCTTCCACGGCGTTGATATGATTTTTTTTTTTGAAAGATTACCTAAAACACAAAAGCCATTTATTTCGATTTCTTTTAAACATCCGCCATTTTGTTATATTTGCATAAAAATTAATAATTCCAGTTCGGACCATAGCCGTACTCTTACTGAGTTTAAAACTCTTTGGTTTTTGTATTTTAGGTAATTCTTCACAAAAAAAACCATCAACGCCGTGGACACACCTATTATTCGAGATACTATGTTCGCCTCGCTTTTTTGTTTAAGAAAAACTATGTAAAATCAATAAAAAAAACTTTTTCACACATTTTAAAAGTGTATTAATGGAGTGCAAACAGAATTTCGTAAATACATATATATGAATACACACACACACACACACACACACATATATATCGTGAATACATATACATATAAATAGCTTGAAAAATTCGCAAAAATAGTCTTTTTTCGGGCGTTTAAAGCGGGATGATCCCTTAAAGTCAGATGAAATCCTTGCAAGTCTTGTGAAGTCACTTGAAGTGCCTTTAAGTTATGAGAAGTCTTATGAAGTCATCTGGAATCACTTAAATCCAGTAGAAACTCCATGAACTGATATTGAATCACTTGAAGCCATTAGAAGTTACTTGAATCCATTAGAAGATACTTGAAAACATTAGAAGTTACTTTAAGTCATTAGAAGTTACGTGAAGTCATTAGATGTTACTTGAAGTCATTAGAAGTTACTTGAAGTCATTAGAAGTTACGTGAAGTCATCAGAAGTTACGTGAAGTGATTAGAAGTTACTTGAAGCCATTAGACGTTACTTTAAGTCATTAGAAGTTACTTTAAGTCATTAGAAGTTACGTGAAGTCATTAGAAGTTACGTGAAGTGATTAGAAGTTACTTAAAGCCATTAGAAGTTACTTGCAGTAATAGTGATTGAAGTCAGTGCACATTTGAATTGTACTACATAAGTCACTTCAAGTCATGTGAAGTTCAAAAGTTCATGAGACTCGGAAAGTCTCATGAAGTGACTTTAAGTTATGTGAAGTCTTATGAAGTCACTGGGAATCACCAGAATACAGTCAAACCCCTTATAGCGCTATTAAATCACCTGAAGTATTTCGAAGCAATTGAATGTTACTTGAAGTCATAATGTTTGAAATTAGTGCTCATTTGATTTAAAATTTATATCACTTAGAATCATATGAAGTTCAAAATCTTATGACGACACTAGAAGTCACTTGAAGCATCTTTAATTGCATTTAAATTTTAGAATAAAAGTAGAATTTTATTCACGTCCTAAGATAAACCTTTGAGATTTTGTGAAATCACTTGAAAATTCGTGAAGTTACTTGAAAGTACGTGAAGTTATTTGAAGACAGGTTAACATCACATGAAGTCTGATTAAGGTAACATGAAGTCACCAAAAGTCACCAGGAGATTCAAGAAGTTTTTGGAATTGTCTTAAAGCCACTTAAAGACTCTCCAAATAATTTCGAGTGCTACAACGTTATTTAAACTATTGTGAAGGCTCTTAAAGTCTCAGTAAGTTACTTCAAATCTTATAAAGTTACTTCAACTCTCATGAAGTTACTTCAACTCTCATGAAGTTGCTTCAACTCTCATGAAGTTACTTCAACTATCATGAAGTTACTTCAAGCTTCATGAAGTCTCTTCAAGTCTCATGAAGTCTCTTCAAGTCTCATGAAGTCTCTTCAAGACTCATGAAGTCTCTTCAAGTTGCATAAAGTCTCTTCAAGATGCATAAACTCTCTTCAAGTTGCATGAAGTCTCTTCAAGTTGCATGAAATCTCTTCAAGTTGTATGAAGTCTCTTCAAGTTGTATGAAGTCTCTTAAAGTTGTATGAAGTCTCTTCAAGTCTCATGAAGTCTCTTCAAGTCTCACGAAGTCTCTTCAAGTCTCATGAAGTCTCTTCAAGACTCATGAAGTCTCTTCAAGTTTCATGAAGTCTTTTAAAGTCTCTTAAAATCTCATGAAATATCTTCCAGTCTCATAAAGTCTTTTTAAGTCTCATGAAGTCTCTTCAAGTCTCATGAAGTCTCTTCAAGTCACATGAAGTCTCTTCAAGTCACATGAAGTCTCTTCAAGTCACCTGAAATATTTTCACGTCCCATGAAGTCTCTTCAAGCTTCATGAAATCTCTTCAAGTCTCATGAACTCTCTTCAAGCCTCATGAAGTCTCTTCAAGTCTCATAAAGTCTCTTCAAGTCTCATAAAGTCTCTTCAAGTCTCAAAGTCTCTTCAAATCTAATGAAGTCTCAAAGTCTCTTCAAATCTAATGAAGTCTCTTCAAGTCTCTTTAAGTCTGATGAAGTCTCATAAAGTCTCTTCCAGCCTCAGCAAGTCTCTTTAAGTCTCATAAAGTCTCTTTAAGTCTCATAAAGTCTCTTCAAGTCTCATAAAGTCTCTTCAAGTCTCATAAAGTCTCTTCAAGTCACATAAAGTCTCTTCAAGTCTCATAAAGTCTCTTCAAGTCTCATAAAGTCTCTTCAAGTCTCATCAAGTCTCTTAAAGTCTCATCAAGTCTCTTCAAGTCTCATAAAGTCTCTTCAAGTCTCGAAGTCTCTTCAAATCTAATGAAGTATCTTCAAGTCTCTTTAAGACTCATGAAGTCTATTCATGTCTCATGAAGTCTATTCATGTCTCATGAAGTCTATTCATGTCTCATGAAGTCTCTCGAAGTTTCTTTAAGTCTCATGAAGTCTCTTCAAGTTGCATGAAGTCTCTCCAAGTCGCATGAAGTCTCTCCAAATCGCATGAAGTCTCTTTAAGTTGAATGAATTCTCTTCAAGTTGCATGAAGTCTCTTCAAGTTGCATGAAGTCCCTTCAAGTTGCATGTAGTGTCTTCAAGTTGCATGAAGTCTCTTCCAGTTTCACGAAGTCTCTTCAAATTGCATGAAGTCTCATTAAGTCTCTTCAAGTTGCATAAAGTCTTTAAAGTTTCATGAAGTCTCTTTAAGTTTCATGACATCTTTTCAAATCTCATGAAGTCTCTTCAAATCTCATGAAGTGTTTTCAAGTCTCATGAAGTCTCTCCAAGTCTCACGAAGTCTATTAAAGTATCACGAAGTCTCTTCAAGTATCATGAAATCCCTTCACGTCTCATGAAGTCTCTTAAAGTCTGTTCAAATTTCTTCAAGTCTCATGAAGACTCTTGAAGTCACCAGAAATCACTAAAACTAATTAAATGCAATTGAAGTCACATAAAGTTATAGGAAATCATGCAAAATGACTTCAAGTGACTTGCCATGTGAAATCTTTTTAACTCACTTGAATACAGTAGTCAGTCACATTTCCCAAAGTTAAATACTTAAATTCTGAAGATTTCAATCGCAGTAAAGATTGCTGACACGCAGGAGATTCACCCTTTTACTATAGCAATTTATCCATGCCTTATATTTATGATGATACGTTTCTGGGGTTGTTAGGTGGTGTGGGGTGAAGGGGGTAGAAGTACATTGGCGTGTATAATAATAATCGTGGAAATAAAAGCGGCACGTGTTATGTCAATATCTGTCGACAGGATGACGAGGAGAGTTTCAATACCTAGCTGTGCACGCGTCTTCTATTTCTCGATATTGTTTGTCTGGCCAACTCGATTAAAGCAAATTCAGGATTTGTATTATTGACCCCAGTATATTTAGACAAGAGGGATGAAAATAGTATACTTTTATTATTATTAATACATTTTGTTTTTTTGATTTTTAGCACAATCTTTCTCCTTGATCCTTTTTTTTTATCATTCTTTTTTTTCGACTCTTCTTTCGATTTCGCAGATTAAAGAGAACGCTAGACTGAGTGCTGGCTCTTGACCTAACGACTCCTTTGGCGGTTTTACCTCGAGTAAAGAGAATGCGAGAAATTAAAACCTCCTTTCCTCTGTAAGGAAAAAAACAAGTCATCATTTCTCTTCCAAAAGCTCTTGAATCATTATCTCCAAAAGAAAATTTTGCCTCGAAGTTTGAAAATATCAATGAGACTTTTGCGTTTCAACGTAGGGTAAACGTAACGGTTATTTATCGGACGAATCTATGTTCGAACACCACTTTTGGAAGTTCATACATAAAAAAGTCTTGCATTTTACGAATTGTCAAAAAAAGGTTAGAAAATAAATGTCAATCTCTTTCATATGACAGATTTTTTATAACATTATAACAATTTTCTTCAGAGAAAATAAATATTCATCTAACCACTGATACGTGTCTGGAGACCACTTGGGAATCATTAAAATTAGAAGAAATATGAGACTTTTGATTATATACTTTTATTTTCAATACTGAAAAAGTGCACATAATGCAAACACTGAAAAAACTGGTTTAGCTCTTCCAGCTAAACGTATAGCTAGATTTCGCCTTCTAAGAAAATATAGCTGCGTCGCCCAAATATATAACTGTTTTAGCTAAATTTTCCTAGCTACAAAATTCTTAGATGGCAAAATTTAGCTAAAACAGTTATATATTTGGGTAACAAAGCTATATTTTCTTAGAAGACGAAATCCAGCTAACCTTTTATTTCAGTGAAGTATTATCGAGAGAGGATAGAAGGAGAAATGACGAAACACCTCAAAATTCACTTTTAATAATTTTTATTTGACCGAAATTCATGTTACCGAATAATCAATTATTGCCATAATTTTTATTTATTCGAATTGCCATTCGCTATAATTTTTATTTATTCGAATGTTCATTTGTTATAATCTTGATTTATCGGAATCGCCATATGCCATAATTTCTATTTATCCGTATTATCATTTGTCATAATTTTTATTTGTCCTAATTTTTGTTTGCTCTAATTTTCATTTATCCGAATTGACATTTTTCGTAATTTTTGTTTGTTGTAATTCTCATGTTTTCTTATTTATATTTATCCAAATAGCCATTTTTCATAATTTCTATGTATCCGACTCGCTATTTGCCATAATTTCTATTTATCCGAATCGTCATTTGTCCTAATTTACATTCCTCCTAATTTTCATTTGTCATAATTTTCATTTATTCGAATCGTCATTTTTCATCATTTAGATTCGTCCTAATTTTGATTTGTCCTAATAGTCATTTTTTCTAATTTTGATTTGTCCTAATTTTCATTTGTTCTAATAGCCATTTGACCTAATTTTGATTTGTCCTAATAGTCATTAGTCATAATTTTTATTTTTCATCATTTTCGTTTACCCTAACTTTCATTTGTCCTAATTTTCGTTTGTCCTAATATTCATTTGTTTGAACAGTCATTTGTCATAATTTTTATCTATCCGAATCGTCATTTGCCCGAAGGAACATCCACCCTAACAATAACGGCGCGAAATTCAAATTTAAAATTCTGATTGGATCAATATGAATTTCGCACCATTATTGTTAGGCCGGATGTTCCTTCGGGCAAATGAAATTTAGGATAAATGAGAATTCAGTTACAAAGAAATTATGGCAGATGATAAATCGGACAAATGAAGATTATGACAAATGACGATTCGGATAAATAGAAATGACAAATAACAATTCGGATACATAAATATTATAACAAATGACGATTCGGATAAATAAAAATTATGGCAAATGGCTACTAGGACAAATGAAAATTAGGACAAACGAAAATGAGAACAAATAAAAACTATTACAAATGACAATTTGGATAAATGAAAATTATGACAAATGAAAATTAGGACGAATGAAAATTAGGACAAATGACGACACGGGTAAATAGAAATTATGGCAAATAGCGAGTTTGGTAAATAAAAATTATGAAAAATGACTATTTGGACAAATAAAAATTATAATAAATGAGAATTAGAACAAATAAAAATTACGAAAAATGTCAATTCAAATAAATGAAAATTATAACAAACGAAAATTAGGACAAATAAAAATGATGAAAAATGGTTATTCGGATACATAAAATTATGATAAATGGCGATTCGGATAATTTAAAACTATAACAAAAGGCTATTCGGACTAATGAAAGTTAGGACTACCGAAAATTAGACAAATTAAAAATAGGAAAAATGGCTAATCGAGTAAATGAAAATTAGGAGACGCGAAAATTAGGACAAATAAAAATGATGAAAAATAATTATTCGGATACATAAAATTATGATAAATGGCGATTCAGATAATTTAAAACTATAACAAAAGGCTATTCGGACAAATGAAAGTTAGGACTACCGAAAATTAGGACAAATTAAAAATAGGAAAAATGGCTAATCGAGTAAATGAAAATTAGGAGAAACGAAAATTAGGACAAATAAAAATTATGACAAATGATAATTCGGAGAAATAGAAATTATGGTATACGGCGATTCGAATAAATAGAAATTATGACGCATGAACATTCGAATAAATAGAAATTATGACGCATGAACATTCAAATAAATAGAAATTATGACGAATGAATATTCGAATAAATAGAAATTATGATGAATGAACATTCGAATAAATAGAAATTATGACGAATGAACATTCGAATAAATAGAAATTATGGCGAATGGCAATTCGGATAAATAAAAATGATGGCAAATGATTATTCGGTAACATGAATTTCGGTCAAATGAAAATTATGACAAGTGAATTTTGGGATATATTCATGCGTCTCAAATGACGCTATAGTGTGAGAGAGATCTCATATCGTTAACTTCGTTGTGTAGAAAAGGGATTGTGTGGTTTCACCGTAATCTCACGCGAACAATGTTACCGACTTCAACGTTCGTTAGACGCAACGCGTAATTCTCTTTTGAGAGCGAAAGGGTGGAAATGGGGGGGGGGGGAAGTTGGCCACAGTTACGGAGATTCATTTGCGAGTTCTCTGCCTTTCGAAAATGCACCTGGAAAACAAAATCTCTTGTGATGAAATCATCATTACGATGTTGATACAATGGCACTCAAGAGAATAATTGAAAATTATTTTAAAGATCATCCCTGTCTTATTGGCTTTCTCCAAGTTAACTTAAAGCTCTGGGAGTTTATTCGTACATATAAAACATTTTGGAAATGTTTAGATGATGCAATATAAATACAAGGCTTTAGAATTCATTTTCATTAGATGAAAAATTTGTTTGGAGGTGAGAATTTCAGTTAGATTAAGCGAAAATCACTTCCGCTGGTGGATAATAATTCGCCTCACCGAGACAAAACGTGCATCCAAGTGTGAATAAATTCGTTCCGTTTCGAATATCAAAACTAATTCCACCCCCAAGGAAGGGTTGACAATATTACCCTTTGGGGTGGAAAAGGATAACGAGTACCCGAGGGTGAATCCCAGGAATCTATGGACCATCCCCGTTAGCGCGAAACGACCAGACGTTATTAAAGCCACTCAGGAATGTTACTCCTGTCCCATAAACATCGACGGGATGTCCAGAATTTTTCAAATTTTCACCTTAATTCGAATCCTAAATTATCCAATTTCTATCGGGAATTACCCTTAGAAATAAGGGTTGCTTAAATCATTTATTTTGTCTATTTTTAAATAATTTATATTATCAGAAAATTGAGGCTGTGGTTGAATAATAAGGACAATAAGGACAAATTGAAATGGGGGATGAAAATTGAAGTAAATTGTGAAATATAGACTAAGTATCCACTTTCTGTCCATTAGCCTACAAGGAAAAAGTCCAATGAGCTCGGTTCATGGCTTTCACTTTTTGCCCTTCCACCTTCCTTTCTTCAATCAGTCAGATAGGGAAGGGATGCCTTCCTATATAAGCAATTCGCCCTTATCGCGATATCCAATTTCAGGATTATCCATAATAAATAAGCCATCGAGCGATTCGTCCCGCGTAATGGCTAATACGTGTAGCAAAGGGGAAAAAAGCAATTCTTGAGGGACTGCCTTAGCACGGGGCAAATCGATCCAAGGCGTCAATCTTTATTAGGCGATAATTTACAGCCGTTCATGCTATAACCTCAACCTTTCTTATACAGTTTTTCATCCCTGCACTTTCTCTGAATAACCAATTTTTAAAAGAGTCACTACTTCCATTTTGTAACAGTAATTTACTTTCTTAGAATAGTATAGAAAGTTAGAACAGTACAAAAAATTCGAACAGTATAAAAATTAGAACAGTATAAACAATTAGAACAATATAAACAATTAGAATATTAGGAATTAGAACAGTAATAACAAATTAGAACCATATACAAAGCTAGGACAGTAATAAAAAATTAGAACCATATAAAAAACAAGGACAGTAATAAAAAATTAGAACAGTAATAAAAAATTATTTATGATTCTTTCACGTCATGGATTTAATATTTAATATTTACCGATTAAAAATAAATATAAAATAGCTTTTTTTCTCTCTTTTAACTATCATGACAAAGATAGCTCGTTATTAAATTCTTAATCACCGTTCTTAGAACACGTGCTCGGATTAGTAGTTCGCAGTTAAGCGGCGAATAACGACTTTAGCGCCACTTAGCCACTCACGGATCTCGGTACTGAGCATTACTTCAAGAAGACTTGGGGAAAAGCTTATCGAGTAAGTTTCCACTCACAGATGCTAGAATTCGATGAGTACGAGTTTGTAGATTCCACGGTAAATCGCACCACTTCTAACTCTCGCCAGGTTCGTTACCAAAGTCGGTTCTGTAAAGAGGCAACTTAATTGGTTACTTTAAACTTAAATGTGATGGAATATCAAACTTTTAACTCAAATATAAGAAAAAAAGAGTTTTTTCACAATTTTAGATGCTTACTTGATGAAAATAAAAATCAGCAATTCAGAAAAATTGATTTAAGAGATTAATTAAAAATATTTCAATTGAACTCTTGTTAATTCACGATTTCATAAACTTCAAGCGATTTTATATGGTTTCAACTGACTTCATGTGGCTTCAACTGACTTCATGTGACTTCAACTGTCTTTATGTGACTTCAACTGTTTTCATGCAAATTCAATTGTCTTCATGCGACTGCAACTGACTTCATGTGACTGCAACTGTCTTCAAGTGACTTCGAATGACTGCAACTGACTTCATGTGACTTCAGCGGCATTCACGAGACTTTAACTGTTTTCATGTGACTTCAACTGATTTCATGTAACTTCATTTGACTTCAACTGACTTCATATGACTTCAACTAACTTCATGTGATTTCAAGTGACTTAATATGACTTTAAGGGGCAACAAATAATTTTAAGAAAAATGACAGCAGGGCCTACGAGTGTACATAATTTTCCATCTTTATGACTTTAGATGTATTTAAGTGACTTTCTGTAACTGCACACGATTTAAAGACACTTTAAATTGCTACAAGTCAGATCAAGTGACTTGTAGAGACTTCATATGACTTTAGAAGGCTTTGAGAAACTCGATGAAGCTTTAATTGACTCGTAAAATTGCAAGGGTTTTAAAAGTATTTTGAATTAATTGAAGTGAATTCAAGTGAATTTATGAGACTTCATGTGATTTCAGGCGACTTCGTGGCATTTTATATGACTGCATGTGATTTTAAATGACTACAAATGACTTCAATTGCTTTAAATGACAGTACGAACAATTGAGTGTGCACAGATTTCAATTCTTATGATTTAAAGAGGTATCAAGTGACTTCATAAGTCTTCAGTTGACTTCAGAAAACTTAATATTACTTTAAATGATCGTATATGAATGCATGTGACTCCAAATTACTGAAAATACTTTCAAATGCTTCAAATAACGGCACGACTTGAAATCTTATGACTTAAAGAGATATCAAGTGACTTCATGAATCTTCGGTTGACTTCAGAAAACTTCATATGACTTATAATAATCGTATATGAATTCATGTAACTCCAAATTACTGAAAATAATTTCAAATGCTTCAAATAACAGCACGACTTAAAATCTTATGACTTAAAGAAATATCAAGTGACTTCACGAATCTTCAGTTGACTTCAGGAAACTTTATATGACTTTAAATGATTTTATATGAATTCATGTGATTTCAAATTAATTTCAAATGCTTCAAATAACAGCACAACTTTATATCTTATGACTTGAAGTGTATGTAGGTGATTTCATGAGAGTTCAAAAATAATTTTATACCATTCTAACCTCAAAATCTCAACTTTGACATGATTTTTCGGCTCTCATGGTATAAAATACTGTTCGATACGTGTGTGAGAGGTGAATTTTAGCGCACTTGACTTTTCTCACTCGCTTCGCTCGTGCGAAAAACGTCTCGTGCGCTAAATAATCACCTCTCAACACGTATCGAAATGTACTATAATGTAACTTTAAATGACTTCACAAAGACTTCAGGACTCTTTTAATACATTTAACTGAATTCAAGTGAATTTATCAGTCTCTAGATAATGTCTCGTGACTTCAAATGACGGAATGATTCCTCAGGTGATTTCAAATAAATTCCAGAGAAAAAAATACTAAAAAAATAGACTTCTTGTAACATCTCTTTGATCAGATTCCAAAAAAACTGTGACGGATCTGGGACAAAGTCTTCTAACTGAAGTGAATTCAGGTGACATTATGAGTCTTCAGATAATGTCACGTGACATGATGAGTCTTCAGTTAATGTCAAGTGACATTATGAGTCTTCAGAAAATGTCACGTGATATTATGAGTCTTCAGATAATGTCATGTGGTATTACGAGTCTTCAGATAATGTCACGTGATATTATGAGTCTTCAGATGTCATGTGACATTATGAGTCTTCAGATAATGCCATAAGACTTCAAGTGACTTCAAATGAGCGCAAGAATAATTAAGCATACAGTGACTTCAAATCTTAAGAGTTGAAGTGTATATTAAGCGATTTCATGAGACTTCAAATGATTTAATGTAACTTTAAGTGACTTCACAAGACTTCAAGACTCTTTAAATGTTTTGAAATAAATTCAGGTATCATTATGAGCCTTCAGATGATGGCATGTAACTTTCAGTGGCTTCAAGTGCCCGAAAAAGTCTTCAGGTGACTCCAAATACTGAGACTTTACACAACCGAGAGCGACTTCAACGGCTTCATGTGACATTTCTTTTATCAAATTGCAAAAACCTGTGACTGATATACGACAAACACTTATAACTTAGAAAGTTCAAAAATAAGAAAACTTCCTATCCTCCATTAATAATATACCTTTTCCCAAAATTAAATGGAACACCTTATACCCTCATTTTCACATTTCCTAATCAAACAAGCTCCCGGGCTACATGTATTATGCAAGGAGAATCTCTTGGTATTCCGTTGAGGGGTGAGAATAGATGACGTGGTCTCAAGTTTAGAAGCTCCCGAAAGCGAGGCAAGACGCGGTTAAGTTTCAGGAGTAGCCTCGTGTCTGGCGTGTTAGAAGTGGTATTAATTTCTAGGCAACGAAGATGAGGGCCTTCTCCAAACGTCGAGAGCTTGACGAGCGTCGGGGGAGAGACTGGGATTTCTGAGAAGTTCGGATTCGACCTCTTACCTCATCTCGATTCGGTACCAATTCTGATCTTGCTTTTCAGTGACGCCTATGACGGAAATGGAGGAGAGAGGGTAGGGAAGTGAATTGTGGCGTTGACGGTGTCAAGAGAATTAAATTATTCATGTGCACGGGGTGACACAGGAGTCTGTCGTCGACGATGAAAGTTTTACGAGCTCGTGTTGCGAGAGATTTGACGATGACTCGACCCCAATGTGCCATGCGACAGGAGTACACCTCTATCTTATTCACCACTTTATTATTTAAAATAAATCATCCTTCCAATCTACAAATTCATGTTTGACTTTCAACAATTCCATTCAGAAGAAATTACACATGGAGGAATCCCGTCAAAACAAGTTCTGTTAACAAACAGTCGAGACAGCTTCCATCAAAAAGTTCCAATAAAGCATGATGGTGTTTACAGAAAATGGAATACCCTCCTATTAAAAAAAATGGAAATGATGCAATTGAGTCGAAACACAAGTTACAATTTCAATTTCTCGTTTCGAATGTTCTCCTTTTTTTGTAATAATCAGACCAGAAAGAGATGTATGCTCGATATTTTTTGTGCGGAAATAACGAACATCGCTACTTTTGACGGTATGTGCGTACGGCAAGTCGCTGCAATCAATCACGAATTTCATTTAAAATTCCCAGCTATGCCGCTGGCGTCCGTAACCCCTCACCTCGCACCAGACCTTCTCCACCACGGAGAATGCTACGCAACGTGTGCGGCATTCGCAAGTGCGGGTTATTAATTACGCGAGGGTTAATTGGCTGCGGCTATGTGCGAGGCATCACGCACTATTTTTCCACTATTATTCAATTCTCTTTTCCTTTGTCTCGTCTCTACCCAATACTTTCATTTTGATTCTTTATTTTTCCAACGGCTTCAGACTTGCCAAGAATCGATCTACAACGCGTCGCAGACTAATTATTTCCCTATAACAAGGCATCTCGTCCCGTCGAGGGTAACCGTGCTTTCCAACTGATGCGGAAAAATTAAGCATGTTATTAATTAAATTTCAGGCAACTCGAAATATAGTTCGGAAATGAAACATAACTTTTGTCCATTTTTTCAAATGGATTCTAGTTTTGGGTTAAGTTCCATTCAGATTCATCCGACCATGCACCATTGATTATTGAAACTAGGCTGATTCATTTAAGTCCCGTAGCACTGCGGTATAACCTGTTTTACTATGCCTTTTATTTAACAACCCCAGTGAAACAGAGACGGGACTTCGGGACTTCCTCACTGCTAAAGTTACACGGAAATTCTTCACTGCTAAAGTTACACGGGATTTTCTCACTGCTAAAATATCATTTAAGTTCCTTTAGTATGAGTATGTATACCGCCAGTCAACTCCACATCACTGGGTATGGACCTGTAAAAATTTTTCATTACTAAGGTGGGCTTACTGCATGAATTTAATCACACACAGTGATAACCCGCGGCTGCATCCGACTTTATTAGAAGTACTCGCATTTGCCTGGACTTTCAGCCAGGGGAAAGAAAAACTGCAAAAAACCTTTTCCGAGTACAGCCGGTTTATCGACATTCGAGTTTGAATGCTGACACTTGATATTATCGACGGTAAACACACACCCTCGGCGTCAAATCCCCTACTTGACATGTCTCCATCGCAGCAAAAAACTCTCGGCTGAGAGCGAATCACAGAGGCAGACACCCATCTGAGGCCTAACCGTACCCAGGGTTGCTTAACCTCCGTGATTGCCGAGCCAAGGTATTCATCATCTGAGCCATGAACTGATGACATCATCGGTTCACCATGCACCATGTACCGTCCTCTTTTTCCCCATAACTGACCAAGCTCTTCCCACTTTAACATCCCACTGCCGATGCACCAACTTTTTTCCCCGCCACTGAATTTTTTAAATAAAGTTTTCACCCAGAACAGACATGTGCGCAGTAAAATAAACAAGATAGTTAGACCTGTCATGAATTCCGGAGTAAATGTTCAGAGCTTCGCAGATGATAAATTTTAGAGTTTGGATCCACCCCGAAATGGGACACATCCTTAGTTGGGGTTTTCTAGTTTTGTACGTGGAGGGTGTGTTTTAGGACAGGGACCAGAGTCCGGGAAGTCGTAACGCATGACGGTTCTGTGTCGTACGACGGGTTTAAACTTGCGGTTTTGCGACACCCTCGTTACGATCCTCGACCCTCCCCTGATTATTCTGGATACACGTAAACGAGCTCGCCTTTCTCACCCTCACTTGCGGGAGTTTCCCTCCCAGTCTCGTGCGACCAACTTGCACCCTCCAAATGCGAAACCGCGTTACGCTCGAGTGACTTGAAAACTGCACCAACTGCGTGCGGGAACTTGTTTGTCAAGCCGACCAGCAGTTGAGAAGATTAACGATATGAAAAACCATCCCGCTGTCCGGAAAAGCGGCTAAGAGGCGAGATAATCGAGAATAAAAGGGTACGGTGGGAAAATGAAAAACAGGGACTGTTTTCAGAGGACGATAATTTAATGAGATTATTATGAAGGACTGGGAAAATGAAAATTTCGAAATAAAAAGCAAAGATTATAGAGAATTATGTCTAGAATTATTAATGAAAAATGAGAGATGCTTTCTTGGAGGACACGCCGTATTTTCGTGTAAATATCTCTTCCACTGATACGTACCGGGTGGAATCGGCGCACGTATTCCGCGTGGTCCTGTCATCAACGAGCCGCTGAGTAAACAGACAGAATGTAGTAGATAAACGCGTGCGTGCAGAGGTTCTCCCTCGGGTTTCGGGGCTGGTTTAATAAAGCCCTAGTGGGGTTCTAATTATAATCCTTGTACCGCAGTGCACCAGCTTTGAGGAGCAGTGAAGAAAAAGAGGAGTGAGAAAAGGGGAGCGAAAATGTTAAACGTGGCCATGCAAGTGCGAGACGTGCGTGCATAATCTACGGAAGGCAGTGCGAGAACGCGTGGAAAATGTCCCGCTAATGTGTGTGGTACACTAATAGCTTTTAGCCACAGCGAGTGAAAAAATCTCTTCTGGTACAGTCAGACACAGATGGAATTTTTCAAATTTCCTTACTTCATAAAAAGTAGTAGAAATACTAAAAATTTTTTGGCGAAAGCGCAGAGGATTGGGGGTGAAAAGCTAGGAGAGAGCTATGCCAAGCGGCAGATTAGCACGACTGATTTATGTAGAGCGATAACCACCGGCGTGAAACCCCGCGGCATCGACGTGGATGCTACAGTGAGTGTATGATTTATTCGTTTTCTGAACACCAGAACATGCAGTCGCTCTGCACATAAACGTACGTATAAAATACGTGGGGCGTCTGTCGACCTACCCAACAACGTGTTATTTTTAATTAGTCCAGCTACATCTGAATTTAATCAAATCTTTGTACATATTTTTCAAGGTGGAAGGAACATTGCTCATGGTGGGGATCAAGTGGGCAGATTTCAAATGATGAGAGGCAAATAGGCGAAGCTAAGTCAGGAGAAAAAGAAAAGTAGGTGTAACTAAGACAGGAGGGCAACTAAAATAGTAGGCGCAACTAAATTAAGAGGGGGTAATTAGGAAGGTTTATCAGAAGGGAAAAAAGTAGGTAGAACTCAGGCAGGAAGAGGGAAAGTAGGCGGAACTAAGGCAGGAGGAGGAAAGGTAGGCGTAACTAAGGTAAGAGAGGGAATTAGGCGAGACTAAGGCAGATGAGGGAGAAAATTAGGCATAGCTAAGTTAGGTGGGAGAGAAAAGTAGGCACAACTGAGACAGAGGAGCGGAAAAGTAAGCGCAACTATGATAAAAGGGGGTAATTAGGCCGGTTTATCAGAAGGAAAAAAAGTAGGTAGAACTCAGGCAGGAAGAGGGAAAGTAGGCGGAACTAAGGCAGGAGGAGGAAAGGTAGGCGTAACTAAGGTAAGAGAGGGAATTAGGCGAGACTAAGGCAGAAGAGGGAGAAAAGTAGGCATAGCTAAGTCAGGTGGTAGAGAAAAGTAGACGCAACTAAGGCAGAGGAGCGGAAAAGTAAGCGCAACTATGATAAAAGGGGGTAATTAGGCCGATCTACATTAGAAGAGGAGAAAAGTAGGAAAATAGACGGAGCTAAATCAGGAGGAAAAGAAAAGTAGGCGTGACTTAGACAGGAGGGCGGAAAAGTAGGCGCAACTAAGTTAACAAAGGTAACTAAGACAGGAGAGCGAAAAAGTAGGCGCAACTAAGGTAAGAGAGGGTAATTAGACCGATTTACATCAGGAGGAAAGAAAAATAAGCGATTTCACGGCATGAGGGGGAGTAACGAAGGCAGAACTAAATTAGGAAGAGGCGCAGCTCAGTCTGGAGGAAAAGAGAAGTAAGCGTACCTAAGACAGGAGGGTGGAAAAGTAGGCGCAACTAAGTTAAAAAGGGGGTAACTAAGACAGGGCAGCGGAAAAGTAGACGTAACTAATGTAAGAGGAGGTAATTAGGCTGATATGCATCAGGCGGGAAGAAAAGTAAGCCGTGCCACGGCATGAGGGAGAGTAAAGAAGGCAGAACTAAATTAGGAAGAGGCGCAGCTCAGTCTGGAGGAAAAGAGAAGTAAGCGAACCTAAGACAGGAGGGTGGAAAAGTAGGCGCAACTAAGTTAAAAAGGGGGTAACTAAGACAGGGCAGCGGAAAAGTAGACGTAACTAATGTAAGAGGAGGTAATTAGGCTGATATGAATCAGGCGGGAAGAAAAATAAGCCATGCCACGGCATGAGGGAGAGTAGAGAAGGCAGAATTAAGCCAGTAAGAGGCAAAGTATGCGAAAGTAGGCATAGCTAAGTCACGAGGGACAGAAAAGTAGGCACAGCTAAGTCAAGAGAGCGGAAAAGTAGGCGCAACTAAGATAAAAGGGAGTAATTAAGCCGATCTACATTAGGAGGGGTGAAGTAGTAGGCGGAGATAAGTCAGGAGTGAGGGAATCAGGGGGAACTATGTTAGGAGTAATATAAAATTGGGTGTAAAATTGGAGTAAAATGATTTAGAAACCTATCAAATCATTTATTACAAAATAGAGCAGCCTCATCGGTTTCGGTATTGACAATAAGTGGTGCAAAGCGAAAGTTCTATGAAAAGTTGGCGCCAGAAGTGTGGAAGATGAAGGGGAAAGAGTGAACAAATCTCGTCGCGTAACCTAACCTAAAAGGAGAAAAAAAATACAGTCTCGTTCGCTCGGTGGAGCATCGATTTGCCACGTCGACGAGGCTCGAAGCGTATTTATAACGACGCGCGTCTCGCGGCGTTGTTCGAAACGAGCCCGGCTTAATTAACTGAATTTTACCAGGACCACCCCGTTCCCTTGACTCTTATCTCTTCTACTCCTGTCCCCCGGCAATGGAGAGTGGGGCAAGGTGGTACGATGCACGCCGGAAAAACACGTAATTGGATTCGCAGAATTTTGGAATTTCGCTGGAAGGAGTAATTTGCTCAAAGGGTCAATCCCTAATTAGATAAACATTTACTTCTTGCTGATTTAATTTCTAGATAGAGTAAAATACCCGTAAAATGGAATTAAGCTTTGAAGAATAACTTTTTGGAGAGAGGACTTTTGGTTGATTTTTGGAAATTCAACTTTTCAGAATGATATTAAAAATGCTGGAGGCATTTTGAGTTAAGGAGCGCACGTTTTTAAAATCATTCCACTCCTTTCCATTTCTCTGTCTGCCTTACCGCTTGCTGGGGTAAAACTACGCGAAGATTCTTTGCTCGTTTCTTCTTTTTTTCGTGGCTCCTCCACCCCCGTCTCCGGAGGGAGGTCGGCAGAAACAAAGCGGATTCCCAGGCGTAATAAAGAGACTCCGGGCGCAAAAACGTATCACTGCCAGCTTCTTCTTTCCCCTTTTCTTTTTCTGCACCTTATCTGTACCTTTTCTGCATCTCCTTCTTCCTTCCTTCTCTCAAGGCCGGAATTGCGCGTCTTCCCGTTCCTCGACCTTCGCCAAGGAATGGCCAACGGGCAGGGATAACCCCGCAGCCATAACTCAAATCCAAACTTGTTCAATTGCCCGTTCTCGTCGCATTATGCCGCCGAGTTAATCTAAAGTTTTGCGCAAGTTCGTCCTTCGTCTTCGCTTCCTCTTCGTGTGTAAGAAACACGCGCGCCTGAGATTCCAAAGGTGGAAGATGACATAAAAACGTAACGTAGAACTTGAATAATATTTTTGTACAATTATCGTAATAATGTAGACAAAGGGAGAAAGTTTTTTCTTTCGTTTCCCACGATCTGGGAATTTCGTTGCATCGTTATGTCGTTTCAACATCAGACGATAAAAGACAGGATTTAAGCTTTGAATATCATAAAATATACCTTATGTCCCTCTCCCCCTTCAGCCCGACCACCCACTCGCAATAACTCTGCTACTCGAGAGAGAGGAAAGAGAGGGACGTAAAGGAGAAGCAGGAAGGGGTTTTAATAAACAGTACATAACTCGGAGACTGTCTAATAAACTCGGGAGACTACTTACGTGCAGACTATATTAATCCGAGCTTTTTAATTACCAATCTCCTCCAGCTCCTGATTATGTGCATGGAGGACGCTCCACTTCAAATTTTATGTATCTGAATTTACTGAATAACGGCTTAATAAGGAAAATAAATGAGGTTTTCGCATCAAGTTAATTTCAATTATAATGAGAGGACTGTTCAAATAATTGTATCGCTTTGTGAAACGTTGTCCTAAGTTGTAATAATTCCCCAAACAGGGAAATTTGTATCCTTCTGATTTGAAAGAATTATTTTGTCTTGGTAATGTTGAAGAAAAATGAATCCAATATCGCTTTGAATTTCTTTTAATTGAAAAAAGTGTGTGAAATAAAATCCGTTTCATTGCCATCTGGGAACCATAATAACAAGGAGAGATATGCAAAGCGTAGAAGATAAAGGAAGCAGAAAGAGCAACGGAGAAAATGGGTGAGTTTGAAGAGTTTGAACTTGGGAAGGTTGCGAATCGTTTTAATAAGATTCATCTCGCCCTTCCTTTCCATATTCCACTTCCTTACTACCTTAATGTCCCTTATCTAAATAATTGCCCTCTGGTTACCGTTTTATCGAATTAAAATCGAGCCAGCCAGCTTTCTTTTTTAGTTTTAAATAAATATTGGGTGGCTAATGACTGTATAAATTTTGGCAACTGAGGAGGCACATGTTTCCTATTAATAGAAGAAATTTTTTCCTCTCGAGGTGGTTCACGACGACGGACAAGCGGAAGCGGAAAGAGATACAAGAAAAAAAAAGCGAAAGGGTTGGAGATGAGGGCACCATGGCGCTTGTCAGGTTAAGCGCACAACTTTTTTTTTTGTTCAGTAGTCTCAAAAGTAAGACTGTAACGGCATCCGTCGTCGCTGTTGACATCTACAATGTCTCCGTTCAGTCTCGGTGACTCGGGAACGGAAATAAAGCGACAGTCGCTGTATATACCTGTCTTGAGTTTTGCGGGTTTATTAATTTGACTTATTACGACGACAGTGTGTAACGAACCATGTCTGTGGGACATACGAAATTCAAGATTCCTGTAACCGACTGTTACCGACATTTAGAACCGCCAATGGTTCGTGTCTGGGCTAAAAATAAGAATCTTGAATTAGAAACTGACTGAGGATACCTTTTGGTAGGTGCAATTTACTGCAAGATGCCGTACTGTCTGTAAAATGTACTGTGAGAAATTCCGTACACTTTTCGGTAAAAATGTATCTTACAAGCATAAACTAACTTGTCAGTGTCAAGAATTTCAATGAAACTTTACGCGATGAATGGCAAAAGACGACTTTCGCGTTTCTCACAGAGTTGCTCCAGGAAGAAACATAACGTTTAGAAACAGAGGGAAAAGGTCTGAAATGCTATTCTATTTTTCTCTCCTCATCCCAGAAGCCACTCCACCATAATACGAGTTTCTGTCTATCTCCACTCGTTCTTTCCCTCTACTTCACTATTTTTTATTTTATTTTATTTTCCCTGCTCTTTTTTTTCTTTTCGTTTGTTATCGACGTCGTGTTCCACTCTTGTTTCCACTCCTGCGATGGATCAGTCCCCGTGGTGGGTTTCATATAAGCTTGCACAATGCGTCCACTTTTGTCTCCCGGACACGAATTCGATCGAGCACTTCCGCTTCACGCGTTTGAAAAACAAGCCTCGAGACACCATCCCAGGAAAATGTAAATACTCTGAGGATGTATTGAAAAATGCGAATCGAATTCGAATCGGGCATGAAACTTCAGAATAAAATGCATCAGCACATTATGGTTCTTAATCCTGAAACTTTGAATTCGAATCGGGCATGAAACTTCAGAAGAAAATGCATCAGCACATTATGGTTCTTAATCCTGAAACTTTGAATTCGAATCGGGCATGAAACTTCAGAAGAAAATG
>JBAGKK010057859.1:0-52018 GCA_037177015.1 Euceroptres primus
AGTAAAAAGAAATTTGAAAAATTCAAAATTTAGTCTTCATTTTTCAAAATCAAAAATATTTTTGACTTTTTTTTTAACTCGTCACTTTCTTTCTTTTTTTTATAAAAAAGAAAAATAAAGCTTAGAATTTTTTCTTTTAGAGCCCTGAATATGAAAGTGGCATTTTTTTATTTTCCAGAAATTGAATTTCAAGTAACCTGATCTTTTCAAAAAAATTTTACGATGCGCGAAAAAATTACGTCAAATTTTTTTGAAATACAGTTAATGATAACAAACAATAATAAAAATAACAAAAAATGATAACAAAAATAAAAATTCAAAAAAAAATTTTTTGATGATTTTAGAATTTTTTGAAAATTAAAAAAAATGAGATTTTGGAATTTAGTCAATTGCGCATTTTTAATGTATAACTTTCGTGTAATATTTATAATGTAAGAAATATAAATGTAACTTGCTCATTAAAAATGCACAATTAACCAAATTCAAAAATATCATTTTTGTCAATTTTAAAAAAATTCTAAAATCAACACAATTTTTTTCTGAATTTCTATTTTTATATTATTGTTTGTTCTCATTAACTGTATTTTTAAAAAATTGACGTAATTTTTTCACACATAGGAAAATTTTTTTGAAAAGATCAGGTTACTGGAAATTCAATTTCTCGAAAATAAAAAAATGCCATTTTCATATTCAGGGTCTTATAGAAAACATCCTGAGCTTTATTTTCCTTTTTTTTAAAAAAAAAGAAAGTGTCGAAATTTAAAAAAATCGAAATATTTTTGATTTTGAAAATTGAAGACTAAATTTTGAAGTTTTCAAACAAACGTTTTGTTTTTAAGACTAAATTTAAAATTTTACAATTTCACATTGAAAACAATCACAAAGATGAAATCAAGATAGACTCATTCGAAAAATTGGGAATTAAAATTTTGAAGGGTGTGAAACTGTAAAATTGAAAAATGTTCAATACAAAGTGATCAAAGTTTAATCAATTTTATTAGAATGAAATATATTTTTAAAAGTTTAGTTTCAAATTGAAATCGTTCAAAATAGTAAGATTTCAAATTGAAAGTACCTAAAATTGAACAATTTTTAATTCGAAACGTTTAAAATTCAATAATGTTGAATTGAAAGCATTTAAAGTTAATCAGTTTTTAATTAAAAGCGCTCCACACAGAATTATAGAATGTCGCCGAACTTTTCAATTTTGAAGGCATCTACATAGTTTGAAAGTTTTCACGTTCAAACATTTCAATGCTTCCTTTGAAATCTGTAGAATTTCGAAAGCATTGAAGTTAAAAATTTTCAATTATATTGAAGAATTAAATTATAAACTTTTAAATACTATTCAATATAGAAATCTTCTAATTTTATTATTTTATGTTGTGCAATTCTAAGCATTTAAAATTCAAAATTATTTAATCTTAAACGCTCGGAGTTTGAAATTTATTAATAATTATCCTTCAAGTTAAAAAATTTTCAGTTTAGAATGTTTGTCGCTGGAAATTTTTAAGTTTAACAGTCAAAAAATAAAAAACTCTTCACTTTTTCCGAACTTCGATTTTGAAAATGTTTAAAATTTTGAATGCTTCTCATTTTTAAATTTAGAAATTACAAATTATCATCGTTTTGTATTGGAATTATCAAATTTTGAACATTTCCACATTTGAAATTGTCCATATTCTTTTTTTTTTTCAATTGTTTTATTTTCAAGGAATTTTAAAATAAGCTTAAAAACGTCTAAAAATATTGAATCTTATTGTGGGTTATTAATTCAGTACGCATATATAAGGAGAGAAAAGCGAGAAAAAAGGGGAAAAAGGTGAAGTTTCTTGAAAAAGGGGTAAAGAGGGGAAATCTTTTTAAAAAAGGGGAAAATAGGGGATTAGGGGAATGACGATGAAGCCTGAATAAATTATTCATAATTTTTTCACCTATGTTTATCCTACGCGCATAGCAACTACTTCTACAAAGTAATTAAAAGATGCAAGTCTCGTAACGATTTCCATAGTAAACTAGTCTTATCTGTCTAAGCGAAATCGGCTTTTTCGTTTTATCTCTCTGAATAGGCAAGTAGAGACTCTACACATTTAAATTCAAGGTTCTTATTCCTATGAATCATACATTCCAGGCTCTTTGAGGTGTGAAATATTTTTCTGTGGAAAACCCGAAATTATTTCGTTCAGTAGATACCGAGTCTTGCATCAGGAGTTGATTATAAATTAATCAAAAGTTTAAAAAAAATTAATATAATTAAAGTAAGAAAGTTATAAAATTTTAATGTAACTTTACCACACCTTCAAGCTTGATTAATTTTAAAGACATTATGAACTCTTTACCGACAAAGACTGTGTCAACATGCTTTGTCATCATAGTAGCATCCTTTTCGGAGAATATATCAATACATGTAAAATAAAGACAACAAAGGGTGCTAGAGCAAAACCAATTCCAGCGAGCTTTGTCGTTGCCTAGCAAGACAAAGTGACGCAAAACGAAGTAAACGGAAACTTTTTTTCGAAAAACGAGCAAAACTTCAAACTCAGACTCTTCCCAGAGAGACCGACAAAGAATCTTAAAGCATTCATAAACTTATGATGAAAACAGTTCAGTAAAGTAGTCGATGGTTTTTGAACTTCCGAGTAATTATATACAACGCATCTACTTCTAGAATGAAGCAGCAAACTCTATCGCTATTTGAAAATTAAACTGGGCATAGTTCTAGATGAGAGACAGTTCTAATCGCATAAATGTCAGCGCTCAAGAAGCTTTAAACTTTTGAACTGCAGTGATTGTAACAACCCTGCAGATTGCAGTACCATCAACTGAGGTAATTCTGCAATTGAAATAACGTTTGCCATTTGTTTCAGAATACGAAAGTACTCTGAGAAAAACAACAACTGGTTAAATTACAGAAGCAAAAGAACGTGCGAAACTGCTATAAGCAGAGCAATTTTCTTAAATTAATTTTAATTAAGACCTGGCAGATGTACTCCAAACGAAGAAGGAAAGAGAATATACTTTTGAGATAAAAGATTTTCCCTATTGAAGAAATTAATATAATAAAATTAGTTGGTGCTGTCATTTTCAAATTGTTTTCCATTCTTCGAACAAGTTGCGGAATGGGAAGTCATGTTGAACGAATGAACAAGTCCGTTCATCATTCTCACGCGTGTTGTCTCAAGACAAAAGTTGTTCGGTACCGAGACGACGAAACAAGATGAACCGGCATGTCGTTGCAAGAAACGCTCATTCACTTTCAACCGGTGTGACAGCCTCACAGCGACATCAACACTTAACCACTCGCATGTACCATCAAAGCAATGCGATGTTCTTGGCTCGTGACATTCGTTCCGTGCAGCTGCACTTCCGCTTTTGTACGGAATCGCTAAGTTGCGAAAAAAAATCCATCTTAGATCTGAGAAGATGTTTGGCTTACCATTCAATATTCTTAGTCAACTTTCTTCGCTTCTAGAAGCTGGAGGAAAAGATATCAAAGGAAAAACAGAGGTCTGAGATGGAGTTTTTTAAAATTATAATGAAGCCATAATTAAACAAGTCGTTATCTCAATTTCCTTAACAAACATCTTAACTTAACTTAACCTCTAAATCTGAAATACATACAAAAAACTTTAGACTTAATTCAAGACCCGAGCAATAAAATATTATCCATGGAAGGAAGTAAGACGATTCTTAATATTACTGAGTTCAGTCTTTCCGTCTCTCAATGCAAATAGTAAAAGAGAATCGGCAAATCTGATTTCACCCACTTAACATCGTTCCATAAAGCAAAAATACCATTTGATTGTAATCAGTAAAGTGGATCGAGTTGGCCTGAACAAAGAGAACTATACTGTCTTTCGTCCTAATTACCTTACGATACAAACTACATCGTTATTTAATATTTTATCAGTCTTTCATCTCACTATCAATGCCCCTTGTTGCTGCTATCAGTAATACACACAAGACTGAAACTTACACACAAGACTGAAACTTACACACAAGACTGAAACTATTATCCACTTGGATAAAACAACCTTTCATAATGTTTGCTGCACAAAGACATCAGCGAATCAGTGCAGCAAGTGAGTCTAACTGTAAGTAAACTGCAAATTACAAATTGCAAACTGCAAACTGCAAATTGTAAGAAAAGACAAAATGAACCTAATGAAGAACACGAATACATTCAGTTTTTGTACCTGAATATTTGCCAGGACCAGGGTTAAAATTAAGTTTTTCGGAAAAGATTAGCAAATGAGAGAAAGAGCGCCAAAGAAGTGAAATGAGAATAGTCATGGTAGGCTTGACTAGAGGAATTCAACTTGAGATATTTATAAACTGAGCAGAGATAGAGTCTAAGGCTAACTGTAACCGAACCATCTCCTTTCCTCTCGTTCCGCTGCATCTCCTTGCTCACAGCATCTCTCTTTCACTCAAGTGCACTCTCTTCTGGCGATCTTCATCCTACTTCTTTCGCGATCGAAGAGACACTTGGATGTGAAACGCCATATGGAAAAGGCTCGAGGAGAATCTTATAAGTATAAACACACATGAACCAATAATGTGTAACCAGAGGCAAAAGCCTCGGGGCTGTAAAAATCGAGATTGCTCGGTTAGAGTCATTAAAGTCGACTCTGCTTCAAAGAGTATGGATAAAAAGAACCAATTTTCATAATCAAGACGATTAACGTCGCATGATGTTCAAGGATGGAAACAAGGACGGAAAACTTGAAACCTTTAAAGTTCATGATGATAAAGACTTTACGAAAAGTTCGTTCAAGACGGAAAAGATTATTCTTATCGAATCAGGTCAACTTGAAACCTTTAAAGTTCATGATGATAAAGGCTGATGTAAGATCCATGCGGATAAGGGAACAAAGGTACAATGGCATACTTTGATACTGGACTCGAATAAAGTACAAAAGTTGGAAAAGATGCAGAAAAAAGCTGAAATGTGTTCTAAACATCCGATCTATAATGAAAGTAACAAAGAAAATGTCAATGTGAAAAGAAAACAGATTGGTTGCTGAACAGAGAGAGATTCGGAATGCGCTTAAAATAATGGCAAGGCGTATGCGATTATACATCAGCTAGCTGCTTTGGATATATCTTGAAAATGTAATGCCCTATTTCCACTGTACTTAAGGACAGTCTCACGATTAAATGAAGCATAATGTCGCAATCAACTACTTAAGAAGCTTCTTAAGGAGTTTATGCTCCACTTAAGTTCCAAGTAAAAGCAGTGCAATTCGCCCTTAGTATTTCAAGGTTAAGTATCTAAAGAATGCTAGATGTTTAGTACAGAGTAACAGACTGGAGCCCTCAGAACGTTTATCATTGCTACTACATCTGCTGATTCTTTGAGATCGTTAAGCAAAATGATAAAACCATTTTCACGCTAATTTAATGCAGCACTCGTTACTCTAATGTAGAGTAAGGGCTGATTTTACAGGTTCTGATTACCTTGGAAATTAAATCTAAGCAGAAGTAATAAGCTCTCAAGAGAGCGAGAGCTGATTAATTCACTGGAGAGTTCAAAGCGGTTTAAAACCTAATAACGATTGATGCTGTTTATTAATTTGGACTGAAATTCAAAATGGAAAATTTAGAAAGCACAGAAATCCAGATTAAATTTTTGCACCAATAAAATTGACTACTGTGAAAATAAATACAACTTTATGGTAAATTAAACAGATTAACGGTTATAAATCAAGATTAGAAAGCATATTAATATTTAACAGGGTATTTACGAGTGCATTTCACGCCTTAAAACTGGATTTATAAATATCATTTTTCAAGAATTTATAAATACAGTTAACTCAAACCTGTCATTGCTAAGTATGTATATATGTAGTATTAATTTAATGCGAAACTAAGGTCAAATCTGGCGAAAGTGAGAAAATAAAACAAGGTTTTAGTGAGAATTTTATAATATTTTATGTTGGATTAATTGCACTTAGGATGCCAGATTTTAATGAAACAACAAGAATAATTGACAAGCAGCTCTAATTAAATACTGATGGATTATCATTAATATTCATCTGGGGGTTAGTTTCCAGTAAAACTTGTCTGATAAATAATCAGACGAGCATAAAAATTGCAATCTTACAGACTTAAGAGTACAATAAATTTCACCTTCAGGTGTAAGTCTATGTACAATAAATTTCTCTAAGATGCATAACGGACATAATTACTAATTTTATTATTTTCTTTCCCCGATTATATGTGAATATGCATAGTGGCTGTGATCGTTAACGAAAATTTTATAATGCAGTATTAAAAGTATATAAGGATCATAGAAAATGCTTTCATCAATCTTGTAACATTAGTGTCTACTAAACTATCAATGAAATGATGCTACGTTCGGTTTTCTACATCGTGTCACGATAAATTGACAGTTTAGTGCAGAAAGTCGGGCGATCTAGATAATAAAACTTTAGAACTCATAAAACTTGTAGACTTTTCAGAAAAAATGAAAGTATCATATGTCAAATTATATTTTAAACATTTTTTAAAGTAAGACTGATGACATCAAAATTTTTCATCAAAAGGTTTCGAACATAAATCAATTATAAATAACAATCCAAAATAAAAAACAATCCAAAAACAAAACCAAAAAGAAAAAAATAATTTTTAATCATACTTTGAAAAAAAATTTGCGAGCTCCATCTTTTATCGTATTTATGATTAGATGACAATGACGATAACAGTCACTTTTGGCAAATTATTTTTTTACTATAATTTATAAATATCAATACATAATCACATTTTGTTTTAAAAGCGTCTAACTATAATTTAAATTCTAAATAAATTTTTCATTTTTTAAATGAATATAAGTAAAATAAACATTAACCTTACACTCAAACAAATTTCTGGTTAAGATAATCAGAATTCTGGTTGTTTTAACTAAAATGTATGGTTACTATACCATAACCAAAAAAAAAAAATAGTAAAGGCAGATTCTGGTTAACCTGAATTTTTTTGTATCAGGCTTCACGGCGCAAGATACTCTCAAAAAAGGGGGAATAGGGTGATTTTTTCACAAAAATAGGGGAAAAATAGGGGAATAAATTAAGGACAACCTTTATAAGTTTCCGACTGAGGAAAAAAGAAACAAATCTTTTATCAAAAATTCATCAATTTTATAAAAATGTTATATCAATGTTATAAAAATTATGTTCGGAAAAAATCATTAATTTTTTTCATATGAACTGTCTTGTGTAGTGAACAGCATAAATGTTTTCATCAAGTGAATTACTTTGTACCTAGATATTATGTAAAAAGAAAAACGACTAAGAATTTTTGAAACCAGAAAACGCTGAAGATGACAATGAATTTTTATGATCTTTAGTAGAAAAACATATCGAATTAAATTATTATACGATTTGGAAGGAGTTCGATTTGAAACTCTTTAAATTTTAAGCACTTCAAAATTTTAATTGTTAAATTTCGAAGGTTTCAATTTTTAGATTTTACTTTAGTCTCTAATTTTTAATGTCGCTGAACTTTTCAGTTTTGAAGGCATCTAATTTGAAGTTTTTCACATTCAAACATTTCAATGCTTCATTTTGAATCTTTCGAATTCGGATATAATTAAAATTAAAATTGTTCCATTATATTGTAGAATTAAATTTTAAATTTAAGGGTGTGTGATACATAATGACGTCACGAATTACCGACCAATTTTTTATTCACATTCAGCGGGTTTATTAAGAGAGAAATGTTTATATAATGCTGATATTTTTGGAAATAATATAGAATATATTTAGGCATCGATGTCTGATGCATTTCAGTTTTTATTTCGAAAAAAAGTTTCAAAAATAATTTTCTCCAAATTAAAAATTGAATACCAGACATCGATCCCTTGATATATTTTTTTCCTCAAATTTCAGCATTATATTTGTTTTTCTCTCTTAATAAACCCGCTGAATATAAATAAAAAATCGGTCGATAATTCATGGCACTATGTATCAAATACTCTTAAAATTTTAAAGATTCTGAAATCCTTACATTTTAAATATATATTATATAATGTATGTAGAAGTCTTCTAATTTTATATTGTGCAATTCTAAGCATTTGAAATTCAAAATTACTCAGTCTTCAACACTTGGAGTTTGAAATTTATTAACTTTACACAATATTATAAAATTTTCAGTTTGGAATGTTCAGTCATGGCATTTTTTAAGTTCAACGGTCAAGAAATAAAAACTCGACTTTTTTGGTCTTCGAGTTTAAAAGTCTTCGATTTTTAAATGCTTCTCATTTTTATATTTACGAATTATCGTCGTTTTGCATTGAAATTATTCAAGCTTGAACACTTACAAATTTGAAATTGTCCATATTGTTTTTCTTAATTGTTGCATTTTAAAGGGAACTTAAAATATTAAAACAGTTTTATTAAAATATTGAAATCTTAAAATATGCCTAAAAACATCTAAAAATATCGAATCTGATTGGTTTTTAATAACTCAGTCTGCATTTAAGGGGAAAAACGAGCAGAAAGGGATAAAAAGAGGGAAATAAGGGAATAGGGGAAAGTCTGTGAAGCCTAGTATATTTACCTATTATTTTTCGTTTGAGACGAATTATCCGAATCAAGAAATGACACTTCCAATAAAAAGAACACATGAAACTATTGATAGAAACAGATTATGTAGAAATTGTCAAAAAAAAATTTTAGATCGCCTGGGAGCTAAAGAAAATTTCGTAATTTTAAAATTCAATAATGGCATAAAAGTTGTAAAAAACTTTTCTATAGAATTTCATTTTCATAAAAGAAAACATTATCAAGTTGACCAGACTCTCCTTTATTTTCAAAAGGGTCTTTACTTGGATTTTATCTGATATTGGAGAATATGAAACTTTTCTATAAAAAAATTTTCTATAGAATTTCATTTTCATAAAAGAAAACATTATCAGACTCTCCCTCATTTCAAAAGGGTCTATACTTCGATATTATCTGATATTGGAGCATATGAAACTTTTTAGACTAAAAATCAAAACTCAAAAAATCAAAATCAAAATCAAAAGGGTCTGTACTTCGATTTTATCTGATATTGGAGCATATGAAACTTTTTAGACTAAAAATCAAAACTGCAAATTTTAATTTTCAGTTTGTATTCCAATTCTCTAAAAACTGCCTTTAAAGTTATGAATAATTAGAATTTTCAACCATTTTTACCCCATCATGATAATTTTGATATCTTGAACGACAGTTTATAAAGTAGTTAATAATCAGCTTCAAGAAGCAAACGATATCGTTTTTTTTTTTTATTCCAGCCCGGATTAATAAGCACCAGTATTAAAATCCTTACAAGCTTACGACAAACTCTGTTCATGGAAAATTTAATTAAACATCAAACTCGATCCTACAGGGTTGAAATATCCAGACTTAATACCATATAATTAGTAGCTGAACACTGTGACTAAATTGGTGAAAGTAGCATGTTACATATTCTTTGAACGAAGTCAATTGCGCTTTACTTTGAATGAAAGATGTGGAATGGGGAAATTTGACATTTTAATTGGTTTACAGGCTTTGACTTTGGTAAAGACGTGTGAACCTGTTGCTGAAATGAGAGAATGCAGAGCTCCTAGGGATTGGTCGTTGCTCGCCCTGCAAAATGTACGGACAGGAAAGTCGCATTACCTCGTGATCTGTCGGTGCCCCGACACGAACATACTCGGTAAGTACAGCAACTTGCAAAACACGTCCTGAACTTGAAATTTATCCCGCCCTGGTTCACAGATAAGTGGTCAGATATATCGATCTGATAGAGTCGCCATGGTAGTAAATGTTGAGAAGATAATTGGGTTGGAGAAACGATGATTGAAAATGTAAGAGGAAAACGCGTAAATAACAGCTTTCGATCGTGACCATTTTTTTAAAGCAAGAACGTAAACGCGTTTACGAATCATCTTTACACAGATAAAGAGGTATTATACAAAAGAGGACCTTCGTTGAGAATAAATTGAAAATAGTACACACCGTCTATCCTGAAGTCCATGATTCGTGCAGAGCATTAGTTATTACGTCAAATATAAGGCAATCCATAATGCATCTGATTATGAGTTATAGGATACCGCTATCCTTTCAACTTGAATATATACATACATAGAAGACTAATATCAATCATAATCTCCGAGACATGTGAATCATAACCTGCAGGATTCAGATCAAGAAAAATATAATTTTATGCAGGCGAAAAATAAGCAGTCTTAATTAATGAACTTACTGTCAAGCAAACGCGAAGAAAAAATCTGCTAAATAATTAACAGTAGTCATCTGTTAAAATAGGGACTCAAAAAAAAATTCTGGATGAATCATTAAATATACCCATAAAAGAAATTCAGAATTTCCTCTTAAAATACAAATTTAACAACACGGAGAAAAAAAATCTGTGAAATTAACAGAAGTCAGTTGAAAAATAGGGACAGCGGATTTTTTGTTATATTTATAAAAATTTCTGTTAAACTAACAGATAGTTAGTAAATTTTACTGATAACATACTTTTAGAATTAACAGAAATGTCTGTTAGGCTAACATTTTTTCAAAAAAATTAGAATTCCGTTAACTTAGTAAACTCAACTAATAATATATAGATATATTATTAGTACCTATATTATAATTATATTATTTCTGTTAATTCTACAGATCTGTAGTATTAACAGAAAGATCTGTTAGGTTAAGATTTTCTAAGAAAGATTAAAATTAATTTCGTTAACCTAACAGACATTTCTGTTAATTCTACAAATATATCTGTTAAATTTACTATCTCTTAGTTTAACAGATATTTCTGTAAATTTCGCAGAAAACATTTGCTGGCCCTATTTCAGCAGATGACTTCTGTTAATTCAACAGATTTTTTTCGCCGTGAAATAATTCTGATTCAAATAACCGAAATTTTACACTGTTAAAAATGTTCGTAAATTTCCGGAACTTTTAGCAGGATAGTTTCCAATGAATAACAGTTAATTCAATGGGTTTTAAAAGCTTTAAAATGTTTTTTTTATTTAATACTCTGAATATACAAACATGAATTTCTTTTTAATTTAACATTAAAATAGTTTGTACTATTGAACAAGTACAAATGGAGGTTTTTCAACTAAGCCCTAATGATTGATGCTTTTAGGTCGAACATTTTTATATGTTTCTAAAAGTAACATTAGGCTATTTTATATATCGAAATGTCATTGTGAGTTAAACGAGAGCATAAGTTTTAAATCTATTTAATATAAATATTTTAAGTTCAACTAATCCCTAATGACTAAAGTGTGATATTAAAATATATAAGTCTGAATCCATTTCAAATCAGGCAGGCAATGCAACTTCAAGTCACAGAATAGGTGGTCTATAAAATACGTTGTTTTCCAAAGGAAATAAGAAGACACATATTTTACCGTTTCGAGAAAAAATACATTTTCACGAAATTATGAGTATTTGAATTTTAAGCTTCGTTATTAAACAAACACAACATTTTTCTTTAAACTTTTATAACTTTAGTCTCAATTAAGATATTTGAGTTTTCTTTCCTGATTATATTCCTCGTTCAAAATTTGCCAGAAAATTAAAAAAATATTGAAAATTCGCAAAATGGCATGGCGAAGGTTTTTATGAAAAAATTAAAAAACTATTGTCTCAAAAACCCCACCTTGTTTTTTGCCCAAATTTTTTTGATAAATTAGAACTCATATGATGAAAAAAATAGATAAGTTTCATACGGGCTAGACTACTTTTGTAAACAAGAGAATTTTTTTAATGAAGTCGAAATTTCGAATTTTTCTTACGACTGACGGCACATTCGAAAAAAATATCAACAAAAAAATTTGATGCTTTAAAAAAGCTCTACGCAAAAGACCTCTTAATCTTTTATGATATCTTGCATCGTTTGTGAGAAAAATTCGAAAATGTGATTTTGTAAAAACAAAAATTGTCCTGGACTCAAAAATGGTTTTGCCAATATAAAACACCCTGGATAGTTTCCTTATGTAAACATAAACTTTTTAAAAATATTTGAAAAAAATTGAAAAGATGGGTTTTTCAATATAATCGATCTTATTGTTTAAATTGAATTCTGTAAACATAAAATAGCGTTTTCATCGAAAAACCCATTTTTTTTAATTTTATCAAATATTTTTTAAAAATTTATGTTTAATGCAGGAAACTACCCAGCGAGTTTTATGTTGGCCAAACCATTTTTGAGTCCAGGACAATTTTTGTTCTTAGAAAATCACATTTTCGAATTTTTCTCACAAACGATGCAAGATATCATAAAACATTAAGAGGTATTTTGCGTAGAACTTTTTTAAAGCATAAAACTTTTTTGTTGACATTTTTTCATACGTGCCGTCAGTTGTAAGAAAAATTCGAAAATTCGATTTCATTAAAAAAATTCTCCTGTTTACAAAAATTGTTTAGCCTGCAAAAAACGTATCTATTTTCTGCATCACATGAGTACCAATTTAGTAAAAAAAATTGGGCAAAAAACAAAGTAGGGTTTTTGAGAAAATCGTCTTTTAATTTTTTCAGAAAAACCGTCGCTATTTTGCGAATTTTCAATATTTTTTAAATTTCTGGCTAATTTTGAAAGCGACCAATAAACCTCATCATGATCAGGAAAGAAAACTCAAATATCTTAATTGAGTTTAAAGTTATTGAAGTTTATTTTACAACTAAGTAGATCTTAAGAAATAGACCCCATAGCCAATGAAATGTTATCAACGATTTCATATAGAGGGTCAATGAAAAATACGACATGTCTTCCAACATTTCACAATTTAAAGTTATAAAAGTTCAAAGAAAAATGTTGTTTTTAAAAAAAAAAGAAGCTTAAAATTCAAATACTCATAACTTCGTGAAAAAATTTTTTTTTCAAAACGGTAAAACACGTGTTTTCTTATTTTCTTTGAAAAACAACATATTTCATAGACGACCGATTCTGTAACTTGAAGTTGCACTGCATGCCTGATTTGAAATGGATTCGGTCATTTCCCGGTTTTTCCGGGTCACAAAAAATTTCCGGTCATTTCCCGGTTTTCCCGGTCCAGCGGCCACCCTGTTTTAAGTTACGGAAAGTAACTGAAATTTTTATAAAATTTAAGATACTTTTGAGGAATCTTATCTGAAAATTACCACATTAAAACTGAAATTTACCAAACTGTAACTGAATTTTTATGAACTTGTCTCAAATTTCAGTAACTGAAATTTAAATTGAATTTAAATTTATCTTAAATTTACCAAATTATAAATGAAATTTACCAAACTGTAACTCAATTTTCAGTTACATGTAACTGTATAAAGCTTCAGTTACCTGAACATCAAATTTTTTCTGTTACAGTTTCGGAATTTCAAGTTACAGGTTTCAGAATTTTCAGTTACAAGTTTCAGAATTTTCAGTTGCAAGTATCGTAAAATTACCAAAATGTAAATGAATGTTCAGTTACTTGTAACCGAATTTTCCTAAATTTTTCTTAAATTTACCAAATTGTATCTGAAAGTCACCAAACTGTAACTGAAATTTCAGAAACAGTAATTACATAAAGCTTCAGTCTCCTGTCTCTGAAAATTGCCATAGAAATTTCTAACAATATAGTTAAAATAACCAGAACTCTGGTTAACATAATCATAATTTCTTGTAACAGTTTGAATTAACTTGACATACTCATAGAAAAACGGTGATCTTTAATTTAATTTAATTGAGTTGCAACAAAAATGAGACCTAGAAATAAATGAAATCACAATAAAAAATACAATTGTTTTAAATTACTCAAAATGAGATGCAACAAAATTAACACCAATGGTTTTTTGTGCTGATTATTTAAGCTAGAAGTTTTTTTGAGTACAGTTTTTTTCTGCAATATTTATATCCCGATCAATTCCAGATTTCCTTCCGGTCATTAAAAAATCAAAAGTTTACAATTAAATTAAAAGTTTACAGTTTACATTAAGTTTACACATAATACCTTAAATTTTGTTTACTTAAAAAGTTTTTAGTGAAGACTTAAATTATTTTGAAAAATAATGAAAACAAATCTAAATATGTTCTAAGTTACAAACTTGGTACTTCTTATTTACTATATTATTTACTCTACTTTTCATTTAATAAAGGGTGTTTCCCATTTATTTTTAAATAAATAAATTGTATTGTTATTGTTTATTAATCCAAGGTCCAACAGATTCTATAAAATTGTCAAAGTACAAGCTTTCTTATTTTTCATTAGTGTTTTTCTCTAAATTCAAAATTTGCAATCGTGCTCTATAATAAAATAAAAAGCATGAAATAGAAAAAGTATACGTAAAAAAATTGCAACTAGTTTTATATTTTTTGTAGTCTTAAAAGTAATTTTAGTCTCTCTTGTAATTTGTTTGATTGAAACAAATTTTAGTTGATTCAAATAAACTTTGTTTAATTCAAATATGAAAGTTAAACAATGTTGTAAATGTAATGAGTTTCTTTGTTACTTTGTGTATTTAGCTGTAAAAAAATCCTTCCTTTGTAAAATTACCCCAACACTAATTTTCCAGCACAAATTACAGAGAAAAATAATGCCCCTATTTAAACTTTTGAGTCCTATTAATTTAGCAAATTTTTTTTGCATAAAACTTTCTAAATTCTTATAAAACTTTCTTGCTTCGAGACGAAGTTTTAAAAATGAAAGAATGCTTTTCCTTTTATTACTCTCTCGCATTCCATTAAGCCAGATGAGTAACTATCCTGAACCAAAAAAATTAATTTGTGTCTGATGCCAGTACAATATTTCATAGATATGATCAAATAGTATTATGCGAATTACAGATTTGGTGTTAAACTGACCAGAATGATTGCAAATGCAATGATTATTGCTCGTTAAAAAAACAGTGTTGATGCCACGTTTAAGAACTGCTTAATTTTCTGCTTTTCTCTCAGGATGGAGATACATAATTAAATTTCACTACTTAAATCACCTCATATTCCTTACTTGCTTATCACGTTTAACCCAGTTAGCAATACTGTTACACAGTGAATAACTATTTTTTTATTTGCACAGTAAATAATTATTTTTTTATACTTTGCTTCATATGTGTCACTTTTTTTATAGAGGGACCAATGAGCCACGATCAACCAACTTATGCCAGTGTACCAGGAATTCGAGTATATGGAATGATGTGTGTTCAAGGAAATAGAAGAGGACGCCCATTGCGGCATATTCGTAGCCTTTTAGGTATGAACAATTTAAAAAAAAATAAAAAATTCAAGAATACTAAAATCTAAGATGAGTTTGAATATAATTAGTTTATAATATAATATTTAAATATAATTAATTTATAATATAATATTTGAATATAATTAATTTAATATTTAAATTTAAATTAAAAATAATTTAATAATAAGAAATAATAATATCAATAAAATTAATAATGTAATATTAAATTCATATTTAATTTTCCTTCAATATCTTTTAATTATTAAAAGCTGAGTTTCGAAAACTGAGAATGTTTTTAATAAACCAAAGTTTCGAAATGATTTTATAGCAAAATTCACAAAATATTATTTTCTGACAAAAACTAATTATTCTTGAGTGCTAAGTGACATTAAAAGATTAATAGACAAATTTTGGTTTACTTTAGTCATTCTCTTGTAACTAGTTTCACTTTCAAAGTAAATCTGGTAGTCTATATATGTATAAACTTTGGAAATTCTATGCAATGTTTGCCCTTCAATCTTGTGGAACCCGAAGAAGATACCAAGACCAAGTTTCTCAAAGTTTGTAACGTAAGACTCAAAGTTTCTAATTTGATGCAATTTAATGAAAGGGTGCATGAGGCTAGAAATTTTTTTAAAGTTTTAATAAAAATTAATGAATCGTAGCTAATAAGATGCGCTCCGAACTTTAATTTTAAATCTAATTTGCATGTTATTTTTCCAGGTTTATTAGACGAACAAGAATTAGTCGAAGAAAACGAGGCGAGAGCATCGTTTCCCTGGCATATGGTTCCGCATTTAATGGAATCTGCAACCTGGGACTAATTCTCAATAAAGTAACTAAATACCACTGCTGTCAAGTCGGCAGCGAACTATTTATTACGAAAATAATAGCTCTTCGTTCCATTCATTTCGAACATTTTATTTATACATATTATTTATTTTAATCGTAGCCAGAGAATCGGGTAAATGCTTACGAATTAGAATTTCGAGAAGCTCGTTTATATGTGAAAATCATTGGCAGGCACAACGACGCTTAATGACGTGTTAGCTTTAATTCTATAGACTGCAATACAACAAAAACCAATAAAAAATAATCAAAAAATTTCGCATCTGCTCAATTGCTTCTTTTCGATTTTTATTTGTTGTACTGTAGTTTCTACAAAATGTCTATGGCCGTGTCTAGTTTCAATACGAGCTCTTGATATCAACGTTAATCGATTTTTGCTCGCGAATTATTTTCAGCTCTCTACGGTTTCTTCATCCACACTATTTAAATTTTAAATAACCGCTGTTAGAAATTTATAAATGAATATTCGTCCTATTCGATGGGATGAATTTCCTCTTCTATTAAACGTGAGGATTGGAACGATTCAACTCACGTATCTTAATAGTGATATAAGTTTTAATTTCAATTATTTCCTACTTAGTACACATTTATATTTGTATACTCCAATGACCTGCAAATACGACTTTCATTTATTGCAGAAAGTAAAAAACGAATTTACTTCTCCTTAGGCTTAGGTATTTTAATGCGATATGGAGATTTGCGTCAATGACTGCAAACGATGAATTTGATTTAAAATTCAGTGTCGTATTTTTATTAAGGGAATCACTGCATTTTCGACTAATTTTTATTCCGAGAGAGATGCAATAAAAAATTGTCAAAATTGTAAATCGACACCAATTCGTTCTGGAATGAAAATATGCAAAGTGATCAAATCGAATGTAGTGTTCCCGAGCGAAGCCATGATATCTTCTTCTTCCTACTTATTACTATTAACTGGCGTAACAAATAAATTGTAAGTTACAACCCTTTGTAAACGCAAAAGCGTACTTAATATTATTTTTAGCACCCTATTATACAAGCGTGATTCTTGTAGTAGTATGACCAGTAAATCTACTTTGTAAATAATAACTGTGGCGTAAGATTGATAATAAAGGACTCGTGAGAAAGAATTTTGTCAAATCTCTTATTATATGTTCAATGTAATTAAATATCGGACTATTTATCTAAATTGTCTATTTAGAAATAGACAAATTTATCTCTTTTTCCAAGAATCAAAATTCACCTTATCTCCTCTCCATAAATAAATCCATTTTCTAAATTTCCTGACCAATTTTTCATTTTCCCTGACCATTTTTAGTGACAAATCATTCATTCTGTGGGCAAACTGGAAATCTAAAAAAGTAAAAACATTGAGTACTCACCTAGGACATCTGAATTTACGAGCACACTGCAGGAGTACATGGGTGTTACCAGGCGAGGCCTCTTCAGACTAAGAGCCCTTCTGCAAGCTTCCTTACATGCTGACATTAGATGACCTCCAAGATGACCTTGGCTGTGACTTCCACCTTCACTAAAATCACGAAAAAGTGAAATGAGATTTTCTTGAATTGCAAGAAATTTTATTGCTAATCAAATCAAATAAAAAATTATTAATTACAGTACCATGTAGGAGAATGGGGACACAGAATCATTATTATTAAAGCATAATTGTTTGACTTTTAGTATCATTTTGATGCAGATAAGGTATCCTAAATTTATGTATGAAGTATGTATTTTTTTGAAATTCTGAACGTTCAAAATTGACGAAACTTAGTTCCTTAACTCAAAATCTTGAAATATTGTTTCAATTTCAAATAACAAGAAGCAACATGAGCTTTTTTATCATTAAATTAGTTTCTTTGCTAATAAACCATTACCACACAAATACTTTAGAACAAAGTTGAATTTAAAATGAAATTAAATAAAAATTATGTTCATTTGAATGTTCAGAATTTCTGTTAAACTGGCTCAACACTATTGTCATTTTGAGGTTTAGGGCTAATTTAGGCCCCTATTGCGAAATTTTGGGCTCCACATTTTTTTGGAACAAATGGCTTTTGTGATGGCTTAACGTTAAGCTGCCACCACCATGCTGTAAAACACGTTAAAAAAATAATTAAACAAATTACTACTAATGCCATGATTTTAGGCTCATTTAGGGCTCTATAAATATAATGAGAAAAGAACAAAAAAAATTGGTTAAGCAATTATAGTTTAAACAACCTAACAAAAAAAAAATAGTTAAAATTAACTTCGTTTTACACCCATATTTCAGGCCCATTTAGGGCTCTTCAAATATCGTAAAGCAAAACTCGTCCACCTTTCCATTCATTAACTATTATTTTCTCATCAATAGTACAGTTGTGCCAGCTTAACGTTATGAAAAATATATTAACATCTTCATAAAACCTATTTTTTCTCATCACATAATTTCAGGCTCATATAGGGCTCTGCAAATATAATGAGAAGAGTACAAACAAATTGTTTAAACAATTATTGTTTAAAAAATCTAACAAAAAATTAGTTAAAACTAACTTCTTTTTACACCCATATTTCAGGCCCATTAAACGCTCTTCAAATATCGTGAAACAAAAACTCGTCCACCTTTCCATTAATTAATTATTATTTTTTTATCAATAGTACAGTTGTGCCAACTTAACTTTATGAAAAATATATTACCATCTTCATAAAACCTATTCTTCCTCATCACATAATTTCAAGCTCACTTAGGGCTCTAAAAATATAATGAGAAAAATACAAAAAAATTGTTTAAACAACCTAATAAAAAATTAGTTAAAACTAATTTGTTTTTACACCCATATTTTAGGCTCATTTAGGGTTCTTCAAATATCGTGAAGACAAACTTGTCCACCTTTCTATTAATTAATTATTATTTTTTTATCAATAGTACAGTTGTGCCAACTTAACGTTATGAAAAAAATATTCACATTTCCATAAAACCTATTCTTTCTTATCACATAATTTCAGGCTCATTTAGGGCTCTCTAAATATCTGGCACCGGAAGTCGGCCGGCTTTTTTTATTATCATATGGTTATGCCAGTTTAACTTTATAAAAAAGAAGTGAACATGTCTATGGAACCGATTGTTTTTCTTCACATAATTTTAGGCTCATTTACGGCTCTACAAATATAATGAAAAAAGTACCAAAAAATTGTTGGAATAATTATTGTTTAAACAATTTTTTGAAAAATTAATTCAACAAATTTATTAGCATGGCCTAATTTCAGGCTGATTTAGGGCTTCCTAAATATCTGGCACCGGAAGTCATCCGCTTTTTTTATTAACATATGATTATGCCAGCTTAACGTTATAAAAAATAAGTGAACATGTCTATGGAACCGATTGTTTCTCTTCACATAGTTTTAGGCTCATTTAGGGCTCTACAAATATAATGAGAGAATTACCAAAAAAATTGTTTAAACAATTACTGTTTAAACAAGTTTTTGAAAACTTAACTTGTTCACTTATTTTTTACAACGTTAAGCTAGCATAACCATATGTGAATAAAAAAAAAATCGGTTGACTTCCGGTTCCAGATATTTAGAGAGCCCTAAATCAGCCTAAAATTAGGCCGTGCAAATAAATTTGTTAAATTAATTTTTCAAAAAATTGTTTAAACAATAATTGTTTAAACAATTTTTTCTGTACTTTTCTCATTATATTTGTAAAGCCCTAAATAAGCCTAAAATTATGTGAAGAGAAACAATCGATTCCGTAGACTTGTTCACTTATTTTTTATAACGTTAAGCTAGCATAACCATATGTTATAAAGAAAAGCGGACGACTTCCGGTCCCAGATATTTCGAGAGCCCTAAGTTAGCCTGAAATTAGGCCGTGCTAATAAATTTGTTGAATTAATTTTTCAAAAAATTGTTTAAACTATAATTTTTAAAACAATTTTTTGGTACTTTTCTCATTATATTTGTAGAGCCCTAAATGAGCTTAGAATTATGGCATTAGTAGAAATTTGTTTAATTACTTTTTTAACCTGTTTTACAACATGGTGATGCCAGCTTATCGTTAACCTAGCACAAACGCCATTTTTCCCAAAAAAACGTGGAGTCCAAAATTTCGCAATAGGGGCCTAAATTAGCCCTAAATTATGACATTTTTTATATCTCTATATATTTTTTATTATATCTCTATCTGTTATTATATCTCTATATGACAATCGTGTTGAGCCAACTTAACAGACCTCAGAATTTCAAGCATATCTAGAATTTTTTTAACTTTTTTATTCCAAATTTATCTTCTTGTATCATGCAGGGAAAAAATTGCACAATTATTCTAATAAATTTCTACGATTCTAAAGAAATTTAAATTAAAAATGAACCTCAGAACACTGAAAATTTTTTATAATTTCAGTTGTTATTTAAAATTCAAGAAAACATTAAAACCCACTATTTTTAAAATATCTTTCGACAGAATTAATAAAATAACTTTATCTTGGGTTTGTTTTACACAGAATTCGAATATTATTTGAAGGGAAAAATTATATTAATTGTATTATTAAAATTAGAAAAGAAATTAGAATCTATGAAAAAGTAGGTGTCGTTATACTCCTGGGCGGTACTAGTATAATACAAAAATCATTGTCAATTGGTGATCATGAAAATTTTTCGACAATAAAATTAAGATTTTAATGAAAAGCCACTGTTTTTTATTATTTGAAAAAGGCGGAAGAAATGTGACGTAATCATTGACACCTTTCGATTCACAAAATAGCGCAAAAGCTGTTAAAATTCTGCGTAAAATGAACCCAAGATAAAGTTTTGTCCATTTCGTAAGAAGATATGATAAAAACAATGACAGTTTTAATGTTTTCTTAAATGTTTAATAGCTTCTGAAATGTTCTTTGGCTAATTTTAATGTTAAATTTCTATAGAATCGTAGAAACTTTGTAGCAAAATGGTACAATTTTTTCCCAGTATGGAGCCAAGAACTAAACATGTAACAAGTGAGTTTGAAAAATTCAATTTTTTTTTTTTTTGAGAAAAATATTAGCCTATGTTTTCCTCCTTGTACCATGCAGAGAAAAAATGACACAATAATCCTGATAAGTTTCTATGATTCTACAGGAATTTACCTTTAAAAACCCAGGAACACTGAAAAACGTTTAATATTTCAGTTTTTATGCAAAATTCAAGAAAAAATTTTTGCACTATTTGGGAAATATCTTTTTTCAGAATCAAAAGAATAACTATGAAACTATTAAATAGTAAGGAAGTCCTTATATTCATGTGCTTGAAATTCTGAACGTTCAAATAAACGAAATTTTTATTTAACTGCATTTTAAATTCATAACAGTTTATAAACATTATTTATTTTCAAATAAAGTAACGAAGTTCATAAAGAAACTTGGAATTACTATTTTTATTTGTAGCTAAAGCTGTACTTGAAGACAAATTTTAAATGAGACAAAATGATTCGTTTATTTGAACATTCAAAACTTCAAGCATATTTACATTCCTGGACGTTACTGTAAATTGCAATATTCGATGTTAATTATTATTTCGATCACTGAATGAAAACAAACCTCTGAGAATCTTCATAAATTTCCCATTTCTTCACAACAAAACATACGCCCATCATTGGCTCCTCACAAAGTGGACCAGCAAAGGTTGCCAATTGAAAGCCATTGATCATGCTGTTCTCATATCTGCCCAAACAAAAAAAAGTTAATAAACCTGTCCTTCACCTACCAAAATGAAAATACTTCTGCTAGATTATTCATTGTTATCAAAGAACAACTGAATCACATTCAAAAAATATACTTACGGAGCTCTCGGATCTGAAGACTTGCTCTCACATTCCCAAAAGAAATTGATTTTGTAATCAGTTTCATTTAGTAAGATGTTTGGTCCACATTTCCGCGGGCCAAAGGACCAAATTTTTTCTAGTTCATCATTCCATCCAGCTTCTTTAAACGCTTCCCTCAACTCATTTTTGAAGGTCTCAATATCCTTTTGCTTCTTATCAGTCAATTGTGAAGCATCCAAGGACAAGCTACTGATATCCGGTACATCCTGCGACTTCCCTGTTTCTTTTCTCGATCTACTGCAATACTGATCCAGCAATTTAATCAAATCCACATTCTTCTCCAATAATTTTGTTACATTTTCAGGAAGAGGTTTGGCATCTATTTCAAAACAACATTGTCGATTGGCAGTCCAGGTTTCCAAACTCGCTTCTTCCGTTTTCTTGCTAATCAATTCGTTCACCACATCAACCTTTGGTGGTGGAACTACCGTTTCTCTGAATGAAACAATCGGCTCCGAAACATTGATCTCCACCATGGCATATCGCAATTTAAGATCCTCTAAACATCTCTCCAAATGAACTTCTCCAGCAGTGTTCAAAACAATTTCTCCTGTCTCCTGAATGTGCACCAAAGCACATGCGTCTGCTTGATTCAAAAGCTTTAAACCGTTGATCAACTTTTGCAAGTCGTTGGGATATTTTGGTTCCAGAGCCACTCTCAGGATTGGAACTGCTAGAGAAGTCAATTCTGAAAAAGAAGGACAAGCTATCGTTGTACACAGAGTGGCAGTCTTGAGAACATGTTCTTCCAGATTTCCAATTCCAATGAGATTTCCAGCTGAAGCTTCTTCCAAAGACTCCAATTCTCTTCCCATCAAAAGGTACAATTTCTCGATGGTGACCCTCGTAACGTGCCTACCAGGTTTTAAATCCTTCAATAAAGTAGTTGGATCTACAAGTTCTCCAGCCTCTTGTCTCTCTAAAGCGATTCTAGGATCATGCTTCGGACCCAGGACGTAGACTTCACTTCCTATCTTCAGTTTTCCAGAATAAACTCTAGCGAATGCTATCAAAGTATTCTCGCACACGTCCTGCACCTCTTGTGGATCAGTTTTTTCTGCTATTGTTTCGACGTCCAATTTCTCGTAGAATTTTATAGCTTCTTCCTGTTGTTCCTTTTCAGTTCTCTCAGCATGTCTTTGTCTAGCAATTTCTCTTCGTTGTGCCAATTCTTCATGAGTTAAAGGCTTTGGTTTATTTTCCGGCAGTGTCTTCTTATCTACTGAAAACATTTTCGATATAAATACTATAATCGGTGCCTCTGGAGATGAATCACAGGCCAAAAACGACTTTTTTAATTCCTGAGTTTCTATTGGCAGAGACGAGAAATCAGAATTTCCACTCATCAAGCGCTCTATCTTCTCCGCAGTCAGATTGTGAGGAGCTGGAATTTTATCACATACCATATTTAGACAAGCTTTTGCCAAAGGCAGCCATTGGGTGCAAATCGCCTGCAACTGACTTTTAGGATCAGTATGCCTCAAATCTCTCGTTGTTAATTTAATATTTAATTTATCTACCATAGTTACTACTTTCTCTTTGTCTCTCCTTATCACCACAGTATCATACAAGGTCCAAATGTTCTCCAAAATTAGCTGAACAAATAAAGGCTTCTTCGCTTTCTCCTGAGCACCTTTCAAAATCCGCTTTAACTTCATATTCAAATAATAATCGCCCCAGAGCGTTTTCAGTAAAACCTTCTCGCTGAATCCCAATTTCTCAGAAAAAATCTTTGCGAATTCTCGAATACTGAAACCCCAACCGTCTACGGCACTGGTAAATAAAACGTTTCCCTGTTCAGGTGAAAAATATAATTGAGAGTCGTCAGCTTCCTCGAGAGCTGATTGCCAATCTGCTAAATCTCTTTCACCAATGTTACCTGTATCCCTCGAAACTGTATCTTCTTTTTCTTCTCGTTCCAATATATCACTTGTGAAAAGTTCGGCCGTAACAGCGTTCACTTGTTCTAAAACTTGAGTCATGTGGACATAAGCATCGAGTGGCGAGAGTTTCATTTCTGTTATCAATCTATCGATTTTGTTTAAAACCAAAACAGGCTTCAGACCCTCAACGTAGGCGATGGCAAGGGCACTACGAGTCTGAGGACAAACTCCTTCCACCACGTCGACGACGACGATGGCTCCATCGCACAACCTAACTGCGGTCGATACTTCTGAAGCAAAATCTACATGACCTGGTGAATCGATGAGATTTACTAGGAATTCTGTATTGTTATATACATGGAATAAACTAATTAAGCTAGATTTCATTGTAATTCCTCTCAGCTGCTCGTCTGGCCTGCTGTCCAGGTATCGAAGCTTACCTGCAAGTTTGCTTGATATAATTCCGTTGCTCGCAACGAGGGAATCGGATAAGGTTGTTTTGCCATGGTCAACATGTGCGAGAATGCAAATATTTCGAATTCGCCCAGGATCGCTTTGAAGCTCTTTAAGCTTCTCCAAACCGATGAGTCTCATTTTTTATTTTCTGTAAAAAAGGACTAGATTTTATGGATTTTATACACGACGTGCTTCGATAAATAAAGGCGATTTTAAAAACGTGTTAATGGGTAACTTGGATTATTTGATAACAAGAGATATTTTCTAACTTGTTAATTTATAACAGAATTTCTTATAACAAGGAAATCCAAAACTATTGACAACGAAAATTAAAAGTGGAAAACCTAAGTTCTTAGATTCTAGTGAAAGTAAACACTATTTCACTTTATTTTGTTTCCAAAGTGCAAAACGTTCACTAAACACCAAAACAACTTGTTGCTTGGTGAACATCGATTTCGACTTGCACAACATGCCCGTGTGTTTCGCTGAATGTCCAGTGCGAGGACACTCAAAAAATTTGACGGGAAACGTAGATTTTACACAAAAACGACACGAAATACGCACGACGAAAACGTGGTTGACAGTTCCCGTTGAGGTTAGGTTTCTCCTAACGATCCACGTTCACTTTCTCACTGATGCCACGTTTTCACGATTAATTAACCTGATCGATACAATGGTAACACGCACTTTTGTGCCTAATAATTCTTTGGTGATTAATGCATTCTTCGACTTTATGTAACGAAAACACGAGTTTATAAACCGACTGACACCAATGTGAAGGCAGGCGTCCATGACAACTTGCGTGTTCGATTGTGTTAGGTTATCGATTTCTAGAAGTCGATAGTTCGAGATTTTTCAAAAAACTTTTTTTTAAATTTTATAAAAGTATGTATAAAATAATAAAATTGATTATAAACAATTACGATGTATAAATATCTTCGAAATTTAAAAACATTTCTTTGACAAAGCTCCATTTGTCAAATATATTTTAAAAAAATTAAAAACAGAATTATTTAAATTAAATTCAACATTATTTTTTATTATCTGAATAGCAGGCAATCGGTTGCCTTGGCGAATTTTCCATTTATTTGAAGGCACAGATTTGATAATATCTTCGTAATATTTTATCCAAACTTCAAATAAATCCCAGGTAGATTTCATATTTTAATTATTATCCAGGTAAGCATAAAAACTGCAAAAAGAATCGTTGACTAGATTTAAAAAAAAACAACAATCTTTTCTTATAAGTACTTCCAGGTTTAAGAGAACTTCTTCCACTGAAAATGAAAAACATAACGAATTCAGAAAGTGATAAAAGTATAAAAAAGTTAACTTGTATAGTATTTTGAATTAAGAATAATAATAAATTTTTTGAAGGAATGAAATTTATGTTGGAAAAATCGGTTAAATATGTAATAATTTTTAGTATAAATAAAAATATTGAGAAATAAAAATTGGGACCATTTTTAAGTTCGAAATCAATGTCTTGCTTTAAGAAATTTAAATAAATAAAATATAAAACCAACTTAATATAAAACTTAATATAAAACCGCAACTTCTCGAACCTTGGGTTCAAGAAGTTGCGTAAGTATTATTCTTAGATCCTTATTTAATTTCGGATTTTCTACAAATTCTTTTCTTATCGGATCCAGTAAAATTTCAAAATTGATATTGCCACCTGAAAAAAGACGTGAAATAGAAATAAATACTTTTAAAATATAACAACATTAATATGTGTGTGATATTTTTTCCAGGTTATTCTCTTACTAAAAAGTATTGTTGAAATTTTTACAACTTTTTTATGTCAAGATATACGCTTCTTTTTCCTTAAAGGGAAAAATTTCCTAAACTGTTAAATTAATTATTAAATTCTATGAAAAATTATCTTAAAAATGAGCCCAAGGACTTTCAGAAATGATGCTATCGAGAGATAATTATTTTAAATTATAATAAAAAATGTTAAGCATATTTATTATTATAATGTTATTAATAATACATTAATTAATAATATAATTAATAATAAAATAATATTATTATAATGGTTCTTTTTTGTTGCACATCATTTTAAACTTTTTCTTTGGTTTATCTTAAACTCACGTTTTTCTCTAAACTTGAGTTCTCCAAATTTAAAAAAAAAAAGTCAAATATAACTTTTTTTATAAAAAATATTTAAAGAAAAATGATTTTTCAATTATTCAGAGATTAAAAAATTTATTTTTAAAAGTTGAATGTGGTCAAGTCGCTAAGAATCTTTGATACCGTAAGGGTACTTATTTGATACATAATGACATCACGAATTACCGACCGATTTTTTATTTACATTCAGCGGGTTTATTAAGACAGAAATGCAGATATAATGCTGAAATTTTTGGAAATAATAAACAATATATTTAGGCTTTGATGTTTGGTGCGCTTCAGTTTTATTTTGAAAAAAAAATTTCAAAAACAATTTTTTTTTAAAATAAAAACTGAAATGCACGAGACATCGATTCCTTGATATATTCCTTATTATTTCCTTAAATTTCAGCATTATATTTGCATTTATCTCTTAATAAACCTGCTGAATATAAATAAAAAATCGGTCGGTAATTCGTGACATCATTATGTATCACATACGTTTATTGTATTTCCAGCTATTTTATGTAAAAAAAAAATTTACCTTTCGAACGAATCTATTTCAATAGGATATAAAACTATTTTTTAAAGTACTTTTAATAAGGGGGCAATATCATATGAAAAGTGTTATCGAACGATCGAAAAAAAACATTTTTAGATACTACTTAAGGATTTAATGAAAACCTGATTGGAGCATAATAATTAATTATTATTCTAAGTTCTAACCTTTGATTTCGATTGTTGATCTCCTTTTCTACTGACATGTCAGATTTGTTTCATTTTTCAATTTGTCTGCACTTCCAATCACTTATTGTCAATAGAATCACTAGCGAACACGAAATAAAAAGTCGATTTCAATTAAATTAAAACAAATACGATTTCTCGAAAGGAATACAAAACTTTATAAACAATCAAAGACCAGCATAACCTGAAAATCATCGAACACTCCCGATCCTCTCAATTAATCCGAATCAAGAAAAAAAGTTGTGACAAACAAATTCTTATCAACAATGAAATTCAAATTGATTAAACACTCCCGAACAGTTTAAAACATTCCCGAATTAAAACGAAAACTAACTAATAAACTACAACTACACATCTGTTTTTACTGTTTTGAATCTGACATCTGATGCAACTGCCGAAACTTTTTTTTTGGAGTAGCCGACATTTTGGATTTCGCGCATGCTCTGTCAGCTTTCCTCAAAGTTCAACGTTTTTTGCAAAAAGCGCAAAAATTGTTCATTTTAAGTTAAATTTACGTCGAAAATTGCTTCGACCTCGATAAAATACTCCCGATGACATCTTTTAGAGTCAAAAAATACGTATTGTAAGAAATTTTGTTGTTCTAACTCTCAAAGGCAAATTTACGATTTCTGGACGATTTCGATTGTAAATTTACTATTCCTCGCGTGAGGAATCATCTCCCGGACCATAATTTCCAAAAATGTGCAATTTTATTGACTGGTGAGATCAGAAAACTCAAAAAAGTTCTGATCGTAAAAAGAGCGGTTGTGCCTTTGAGAAAAGCGGACGCCATTTTCAGTTATTCGAGATTCGAGTTTCGAGAGATTCGATTCAATCGTGCACTCACAATTCAAAAATTTAAACCTTAAAGTTTTTAACAAAACAGAAAATCACTTTACTATAGTTTAATTATTAGCGATACGATAATGTTTGATTAAATATGAATATCGGATCATCGTTAAATGCAGATGTAATTAATTAACGTCGGTAATGGAATTCTAAATTACAGATGTAAATTGGAACGAATTGAATTTTTAGATTTTTCTTAGAGTAATTTAAAGGCAGATTTTAAATATCAGACGGTGGCAATAGTTCAAAAGCTATTAAAAATAAAAAAATGGAAGATGAATAAATAAAGGATAACAGAAAATATTATTATTAATGATTATGAAAATATTGTACTTGTTATCTCTCCTTTGATTTTCTAAAAATTAAATAGTTATGTTCGGAGAATGTTACCACTCGTACCCTGAAGCATAAATATGACCATTAAACAGGGGCGTTAAAAAAAATCTTTTTTGTAGTTAAGGAAATGTTTTGAAATAGAACTGATTTTCATGACACACACACACACACACACACACACACATGTATAGACTTTCAAAATCTGCATAAATCAGACAAAAATAATTACATTTATATCACAATCAGTAAAAAGTTATTTACCCGCTAAAAATATTATCTTTTTTAATCAACTTTGTGTTGAATTAAACAAAGAATTTTGTTGTTATATAACAAATTGTTTGGTTGCGTCAACCAAAATTTTCGGTTAATAAAATTTTATTCACTTTACCAAAAATTTCAATTGATTCAACCAAGCGAGTTTGGTCTACTGAACAAAAATTTAATTGATTTAGAATTTAAAATCCACAAAATGTTTTTTGAAATCAACAAACACAGTCAACCGAGTCCCTGAATAAAATGTAAAATTACATTTTATTCAGGGACTTTTTTAATCGTTTACTGCTTCGAAATTTATAGTTTCTAAAATTATTGTGATATTTTGTTCAGTTTTTTTTTACAGTTAGTTTGATATTTTTACCTATTTCTGTGTAATTCAAGAACTATACATTAAAATTTAGATTTCAGATTAACACGTTTGATCATTAAGAGACGGGGCTACAATATCAAAACATAATTGTCGAGGGCTTTTCATGCAGAAAAATAAATAAACGCAAGGCAGTAATTAAGGAGTAGTCTTTAAATATGATCATTTTGTAAGTTAAAATAACAGAGGATGTTGAATTTTTATTCTGTGGATAATGTGAGGATTACGTAAAAGTCACACTAAGAATATAATATCGTGATTCCTGTGATAATCAAAATGTATTATTCCAAATGCATATCAAATGCGGAAGATTGCATCACAGTCAAAACCAATGTATATAAAAGCTGAATCTGTCATTGATGATAAGCACATTTGAAAGAAGTTCATCAAAATGATCAAGGCAGTCTTTTTCGCCGCTCTCTGCGTTGCTGTGGTAAGAAAACTTAGATTTACACTTTCAATTATTTATTTATTACTTCCTTATTAATTTTATTTTACATGGAAGTTATTTTACATAAGAAATCCGAAATTTCTAATCAATTTTTTATATGGAATATAAAATAAAATTTAAGCCGAATCTTCTTCACGAGGATCACTATTATTAATTGCTAAAATGTTCACCATTTTAAATCCCAATCATGGTTGACATTTTTTTTTCTATTAGACCAAATCCTTTTCAAATCATGCAAGCCGACGGGTGATCTGTTCAGAATTAGCTTACCAATGAAATATGTTTGCGTACGTGAAAACTATAGAGTCATAGTGAAAACTATGGCACGTATTTTTTTAAATTAACATAGTGACAAATTTACATTTTTTACAAATATTTTTAAATTTTGAGGGAAAAATTAGTTTTATGAAAATTTTACCTCAAAAATCTTGCCATTTTTTGCAATTCTTGAGATATTAAGGATTTTCTTGTTCCAGAGTGTCAACTTTTTCTCACTCTTTCCAAATCCATGAAGAAAATTGTAAAAGAATAAAAAATAGAAAAGTTATTTTGGTTTTTTGAAAAAACGAAAAAAAAATTTCTCAGAAAACCCCACCTTTTTTTTTGCTGAAATTTTTAGGAATATTAGGTACCAATATAGTCTACTTATCATAAATTTCCCATTTGATATTTTTATATTTTCCGGGAGAAAAAAATTGTTTTTTATTTTTGCCTCAAAACTTTACTATTTTGGCAATTTTTGAGATTCTAATGTTTTCTTGTTCGAGTTTAACAAGTTTTTTACACTGCTTCGAAACAAATGAGAGAAACAAACAAATATTAAAAACTGGTAAAGCTATTTTGATTCTTTGAAAAAATAAAACACGAGATCTTCTTCAAACAGCTAGCTTTTTTCGCGCTGGAATTTTCGCTTGTGTTGTGTGGTAATATAGTCTACTTACCATAAATTTTAAAAGTGGATTGTATTTGTATTTCAAGAGAAAAAAATCTATTTTTTCTAGAATACAATACATGCGAGAACAATAAGTAAATAATAAATAAATAAATAAATATAATTCTTTGTTTCTTGAAATACAAGTACAATCCAGTTTTAAAATTTATGGTAGGTAGACTATATTATCACCCAACAACCTGAAAATGGAAATAGCTTTACCAGTTTTTATTACTCTTTGTTTGAAGAAAATCTCGTATTTTATTTTTTTAAAGAATCGAAACTGCTTTAACAGTTATTATTATGTTTTTTTCTCTTATCGGTTTCGAAGGAGGGTAAAAAAAATTGACAAACTGAAACAAGGAAAACATTAAAATCTCAAAAATTGCCAAAATGGCAGGGTTTTGAAGCAAAAATAAAAAATAATTTTTTTTCCGGAAAACAAAAAAATACCAAATGGAAAATTTATGGTAAGTAGACTATATTGGTACCTATTATTCCTAAAAATTTCAACAAAAAAAAGGTGGGGTTTCTGAGAAAATTTTTTTTCCTATTTTTACTATTTTTACTATTTTACCTATTTTTAGTTTTTTCCAAAAATCGAAATAACTTTACCATTTTTTACTCTTTTTTCTTTTTCTTCATGGATTTCGAAAAAGTGAGAAAAATTTTACAAACTAGTATAAAAAAATCCTCAGTATCTCTAGAATTGCAAAAATGGCAAGATTTTTAAAGTAAAATTTGCAAAAAACTAATTTTTCTCTTAAAATTCAAAAATATTTGTAAAAAATGTGAATATGTCGCTATGTTAATTTCAAAAAATACGGGTCCCTTTATTTTTCACGTACACAAACATATGTCATTGACAAGCCAATTCTAAACAGGTCACCCACCGGCCTGCATGATTTGAAATGGATTCGATCATTAATAAATTTTTTCTAAAAGTATCTCAGTAAAATGTTTTTATGAAAGCATAATTTAAAGTTTCAAAATATTAGACGACTTCGATTGTTAATTATAAATTGTAAAGTATGAAAATTATCCTGTTAAACGCACTATGAATTAAAATATTTTGTTAACTAAACAAAATTTTTCCTGACTTCATATATTTATGGTCAAAAAAGATTTCAATTAAACGTCTAAAAAAAAATTTGCAATATTTTAGTTGGCCCATAAGGATCAAAGACAGCCTACTCCTCCTGAAAGCCAAAGACAACCAAGTTTTGCAAATCAACCTCACGTCAGAGTAAGTTATTCCTTCACTTTATTGTTGTATTTTTTATTCAATATTGTACTTGTAATTTAAACAATAAACACTGAAAGACTTAATTTAAAATAATTTCAAAATTACTTTTACACTTTATTTCAAAATGTAATAATTGTTTTATAAAAAGGTACCTATACAAATGTTTCTTGACTCAATTTTTCATTGTTATAAAAATAAAATTACCATAAAATAAAATTATGAAAGAAATATTTATCTTCGTATAAAATATCAAGAATCTACATTTCTCAACAAAAAAAAAACAGAGACATTAAGTCCCAGACTTTTTTACTGTTCATGAAATAAATTTTCGAAAAAGAATGGTTTTTAGTTGCCCAAAAAAAATTTACCATAAAATAAAATGTGTGAAACAAATATTTTAAGGTCGCTCGTCAAATGCCTTCAATGCCTCAAATGCCTGGAGGTATGAATCCAGCACAATTTCCGCAAATGATGGGAGACATGGCTCAAAAGGGAATTGGTGCCATGACTTCTATGATGGACCCTAGCAAATGGATGGGAACAGCATCCCAAATGATGCCAAAATCCAAGAAATAAATCATTTGGTAATAGACGAAATCACAAAAATATTATTAAACTTTTTATAGAAAATGCACTTTTATATTATGTAGCATATAATATTATTTTTCTATTTATTTGCTCATAAAAATGGATATTTCCGACAGTCCAATAGGCTCTGTTTCTTTAATATTAAATCAATATTTCTCTTTATTACTGTTTCATTATTACTACACATTTTTCAACTTATTTTAAAACTTCTTTTAATTTTTCATAATCAATTAATGATTTTCTAATTACAGATTCCAAATCTAGCGAGACAATGAATATGAACAAGGAGTCTTTTTGCGTAGGGAGCACTCATCAGTAGCATGCTTTTTCATCAATTATGTATTCACGTCGTTGAATCAAAAATATGTGAAAATGGTTAATTGCCTTAAAAAAAAATGAAATATGTTAGCAAATTCAACGTTTTCTTTGCAGGGTTTTAATAAATGGCACGAAAGAGTAACATAAAAAATATCTATTTATTATAAACTTATTCTCCTTTTCCTTTTCATTGTTCCTTCCGAAAATCAAAAAGTGAAAAATATCGATTAGAAATATTTCATCAGTAATTTTTTGTTTATATTATCATTATATACCTATATTAGAATATTAATGTTAAAAAATTTTTATAAATACAATTCCGCTTTTTTAAATTGCTCTATTACATATTAAGTTTAATTTAAGTAAAATACTTACCCATAGGTACATTTTTTTCGAAAGGGATGATATAAAAAATTCTATAGTATAATGCATAAATATATATAAAAAATGCAAATATTTAAATTGCTGTCGGGAAAAAATAATGAAATTCCAATTATTACATACAAACTGACATTTATCAATCTCAAAAATAATTTTCATTGATCAAAGTATATTACGTAGGATGAACATACAAACAACAATATCAATTTCAGATTTATTAGAAAATATAAAATTCGTTCAAAAGAAGTATTGGATGTACAAAGTTTTCTTTAATTCCGATAAATATTTTTCATTGTGTATCGATTTTAATATTTTATTTTGTTCCTTTATTAAAACAAATTCAGTGAAAATATATTTTTGTACTGTTATTAATAAACCCCTCAAATGTTGATTTATTTCAACTTGTATTTACATTACATTAACTTGTATTACATTAGGGGCTATTTAAGTATTACGTAACGTGATTGTGAGAAGGATGGAAATATGATTTTCGTGCAACTGAAAGAGACAGGAGTATACCGAAAGCGTTACGTAATCCTTAAAGGTAGTAATAATTACATTAATTATAATTATTAATAATATCTGCTAACAATATTGATAAATACCTAAATCAAAAATACATACTATTGAAAAGTAAAAGTATTAGGTGCAAACTATTCCAGTGGGATTTTCAATTGTTTTGTAAAAATAAAAATAACCCCCACGTTATTTTTGACAGTAAAATTTATTAGTGACAAAATTATGGAAAATTGATTTTAAAAATCAACTGGCATACATTTTTTGAAGAGACTACGTTTTGATCAACAGTCTGGTTCTTTTTTTTATCTTCTGGTTCTGGTTTTTATCTATATAGAGTTATTGTTTCAGGTACGAATTTTCAAATTGCAAAAGATATGCATTTTATTTCCGGATATTTTCATATAATACATACATGTCACGCAAATATGTTCTCACAGTTAGTGACATAATGAAAATCAAATTTAATTTTTTAATTAGTGCAGTGTAACAGATGGAAGCAGGATATACATAAATGTTGCATAATAAATATATCGATAAGAATCTCGGATCTCTTAATTATTCGAAAAGCATGTTTTAGATGAATATCCATCACGAAACTTTATGAGACAATAAGACTAGATTTGTATAAAATTCGAATTTTTATGGCTGAAAGGCAGACTTGAAGTGAAGCAGTATTACCAAGATGCAAAAAGTAACTTTTGTTTTCGTACTTTTTGCCGTTGTGGTTGCCACTGTAAGTATTTTCGTATCCTGTTTCAATAAAAAATTTAATTTATAGATATTTCGCATTTTCTAAATATTTAAATAAAATATTTTTATATCGCTTTTTACTTGTCATACGTATTATTTTCGAAAAAGATCCTCTAGATATATATTTTTAAAATTATGTAAGAACTTAGATTTTTCAATGTAAATATTTTAATGTCACTTTTTAAATACCTTTCATAGTTAATTATTTTTATAGATTTTAATAGGTAATAAAAAGTAATTTTCATAAATAATTTCAGTTGGCGAACCATGACCACGAGCCTCCAAAGAACAATCCACAAAAACCACCGGGTCAAAGCGTAAGTCCCAATTTTCTTTTATTGCATATTATATTTTTTTTACTCTATTTATTACAGACTACATTTCTGTAATAAATTAAATTACAATAAATTCAGATTACCAGAAATTGTAACGAATTACAGTTTACAATAAATTACAGACTTCTTGTCTTCAATAAATTATGTACTCTCATATTATTATAATAGAAGCAAAATGCAAATTAAAATATTTCAAAATTAGATTACGGAACTCGCAATCTAAATGTATATCCGTATTCAATATAAAAAATAAAATTAAAAATTAAATCAATATTAAATTAAATCTACATTAAATTAAAATTATATGTATATTTAAAATAATATTTAAATCAAATTAACGTATGAATAATAAAACTTGAAACATTTTAGATCGAGGACCAAGGACATTTGGAAAACAGAATTGCCTATCACAGAGTAAGTAAAATATTTGGACCATTCGATTTCATTTTTGACACTCTTCTTCTATTGAATATTTCTTTTTTACTGAATATTTATTATTTATAATTAATTATTTAGGTAGCCCGTCAGTTGCCAGTAAAAATGCCAAGTATGGATGAAATGAAGCATTTCGCTCAAGAACAAATAAGCAAACTGCCTCAACAAATGCAAGAAGCAATTCACAAAGCTCAAAATATGGCCCAGAAAATGATGCAAGATCAATCCTAATTCAAAGGTAATTTAGAAATGAAAATGCAAAGTAAATACGAACGAGTAAAAAAAAAGGATAAAATTTTGGCAAGAAAAAAAGTATCAAACCACTTTTTTATTTGCAGTTAATTTATAATAAATTAAGTTTATATTTTTTATATCGAATATTTTGGAAATGAAGCTTAGGAGATAAAAAAATTATCAGAATAGGTACATGATTAATTTTTAGTCATTAAAATAAGATTTCTTTTTACAGATTGGAAGAATTTAGATTCTGAATTTAACCCGCTTGCTCTTAGGACACAAAAATGTTCTTTAGGATCTTTTGTCTTACAAAAATTTAGTTCTATAAATTTTAATAGTGTCGCATGTACGTAATTTTATATGTAGAATACAATAAATTTCATGTCTCTTCAAATCTGATTGTAGTTTCTCTCATTTTTACTCCCTTCACACTTTAAAGTACACTTCAAAATTCATAAATATGCGCGAATGAAAAAGCATTTTTCAAGCTACAAAATCGCACATGTGAATATTAGAAAATTTAATTTCTGTTGGAAAATTTTGTTTCCTTTGTAGTGCGTGTTGCAAAAACTGCGCAATTCGTACTGCAGTGAAATATTTTTCGTTTAAAATTCTTGCTTAAATGTATTCATATATATTTCCCCATTGCAAGCACCGAAGTTTTTTTAATACAAAAGCTCTGTAGATCTCTATTTTTCTACATTTAAATTTTCTATAAGGAATGCAAATTTTCAATTTCAAAGAAACAAGATTAACTAAAGTTAAAATAAAGAATGGTAATTTAACTTTGTTAAAACTCTGGAAATTATTTGAAAGCAGTGGCATTTTACTAAAAGCAAAATAAAGAACGCTGACAAATTAAAATTATGAGTGCTTCTTTCACGCTTAACGAGGCAAAAAATTTCAGTCAAGTTTTCTGTGAGTGTACAACTTTTAAAAAAAACTGGATGACAAAACATCTCAGTTTTTTCCATTACTTTATGAGATAGGACATTTACTATTTGCAAGACATTTGTCGTTCTTTTATGAAAAGAAAGTAAAAACTGAAAATCACAAAGTTTTGATGAAACCTAAGAGCAATTTTTTACAGAACATGCACTATAATGAATTTCTCTTCGAATATGTAAATTTTACAACGTATGCTTGTAGTTTGTTTAAGCGTCATATTTGCATTCTATCTTAAAGTGACGTGAAGAAGGAAGATGTATGGACACTTATTTCAAAAACCCACTTGATGCTTTTATCCGAAGGACAAAATTGAATCGAAATTCATAAGAAAAATTTTATAACAAAAGCTCCGATAATAATAACTGGATAAAATAATAATTTAATAATAATTTATTAAAAAACGTTTCATATATTGTATATAATTTCTAATAAGAATTGTATTATTAAAAATTATATACAATATATGGAACGTTTTTTACTATAAACAAACAGAAATAAAACTACCGAAACTAAATAAAAAATAAGTTATTTATTTAAGATATTCATCACTTCCTTTGATTAATTCATTTCTTTCAAAAATTCTACCTTAAAAATAGGACTGGTCTTTGGTTATATGATTAATGCAATAACTTAAAGCGAAAACTAAATATGGTATCGAAAATGTCTGATTCATGTCACGTTATCATGGCAGGAATTAGTAAAACCTTTTTAACTGGGATTGAAATAATTTCCCTCGGAGTTCAATTCAATGTCTCGGTTAATGAACCTGATTTAAACTGCCTCCTCTCATTTCAGGTTCGATTAGAGCCACAAGCTGTCATTATTTTTCAGTTTTAATTTTAATTCCATTCTAGGAACAGTATTCAACTGGGAATTTAATTTCCGCCAAACATTAAAATTATTAATCGGGATTAAATAGCGTATTTTTATCGATAAGATAAATACTATCGATCCATGTTCTAAAATATTTGACTAATCAAGTTATAAAAATGGACTTATTATAGACGAAGAAAGATTTTAATAATTTAAAAATTAACATAAATTTAAAGATTCAAAGGAAAAATGTAAGAAGCTTTGATTTAAAAAATTATAATCAGAGGTACACCGTGAAAACAATTTGTTTGATTCGATAAAAAATGGGTTAAACAAAAAGATTTACTTGAATTAAACGAAATGTTTAAATTAAACACATTTTATTTAAATTAAGCAATTTTTTGTTTGAATTAAACAAATTTTTTTTATTCAAACAAAATTTATTCAAATAAAATAATTCTTTTGTTTAAAATAAACCAAGTTTTTATTACCGTACAACAAAATATTTTATTTAAATAACGGATTTGTTTGTTTCTTCTCACTTCATTAAAACTCAAATTCAAAATAATTCTATTTAGGAAAGTGATACACTTAATTAAAATTTCTTCTCGATTTCGAGAGATATAGCAGGTTATAGGCACAAAAAAAACAGGTTTCAGGAAAACATAATTAATTATACTTTCAAGAATTGAAACATTATTATTGCTTTTTTTTTGCTTTTCGTGAAAAAAATTTGATAGATACAAAAATTTAAAAAATATAATTTTCTAAAAAGTTCTTTTAGAACTTTTTTTTCTTATCGCTTCTTACAAAATTTTTAAAAATAGGACGAGTTTAATGAATGATAGCTTATTTTCTCTAAAAAAATATTTTCTAGAACTTTACGTCGTCAAATTTTTGCAAATAAATTTTTGAATGGCTGAAATTATTCAAAAATAGTTTTTCAAAACATAAATTTTCTGAACAAATAACTATATACTTGATATGAATTCATTTATTTCTTCCTCATAAAGGACTCTTTGTAACGACGAAAATTTTCAAATCTCATTTTTTGATATTTCTCGACCTAATTCGATCTCATGAATCCGAAAATGATGTTTTTAAAAAATATCCGCGCGCACTGTGCGTGTGCGTGTGTGTTAACTTTGCCAGGAATCACTAGCTCTCTCTATACTATACCATACTTTTTTAACGTTTGTAACAAAATTTTTTTTAATTTTGGAAATATACCAATACTATAATTTCGAAAATTAATCAGTTTGTTAAGATGAATTTATTGACCTATATAAAAACCTCCTATGAATTAAATTATTGAAGCAAAAAATTAATTGAAGTTTACATTATTATTGTTAATAAAAAAACTTTTATGCGAAAGGAAAGTGTTGAAGAATTGAACACAAATACTACTTTGCAGCAGTTTTTTAAATTGGGTGACGTCAAGTTGTAGAGAATATTTTTCCCAAGAAAATAAGCTATCATTCACTAAAATCTCATCATTTTAAAAAATTTGAGAAGAAGCAATAAGAAAAAAAAGTTCGGACGAAAATAAAATGTTTTAAATAAATAATTTATGTATGTTTCAAATTTTTTAATGAGAAATAACTTACCTTAAAATAACTTAACTTAAGAATAACTTTAAAAAATACTTACCTTTGATTCTCTATTATCTACTTATTTTTTAGGAAATTCTCTATTAATAGGAGTAAGGGGTAGGAATTAGAAAAGAGGGGTGAAAACTTGGAGCTTGCGTACTTGACTAGAAAAGAGCCAGTTGCAAGCTGAGCTTGGAATGATCACCCTTGCTTGCGAACACGCAAAATCAGATGGGAAGTGCTCTCCTATAAGCAAGCATCCCCTTTTCACGTGTACTTTCAAAATGTACTCGTAATCATGATTTGAATTTTTAAAAATTTAACCCCCGGAAAGAGTAAAATGTTTTCCGAAGATCCGGGAGAATATTTCTTAAATTTTACAATTTAAAATTCTAAATTTCCTTTTAAATCCAAATTATTATTTTTAATAAAAAAACGTGAAGATATAAATATAAATCGAAGTGTGGCCCTAAAGTGTATTAAATAAAAGTGCTGTGAAAATGATAAATAAGTGAAATTAACAAAAATAATAATTTAAAGTGGTTTTTATTCTTTATTCTCTTAACTTACAAACTGGTGTAGTTAAATTTTTATTTTTAAATATTCGAAACGAAATTGAAGATGAAGATGAAGCTGTTGATGAAAAAACAGATCCTGTAGCTAGAGAATTTTATAAAGTTACTTAATATATTAGTAAGAATTTCGACAGATCGAAATTTATTTTTAAAAAAAGTTAAAAGGCCTCGTTCAGTAAACGAAAAATTGTAATTAATGAGGTCTGGTGGTAGAATGGATGGGGCAGTAAATAACACAAATATATCAAAAGACTAACACACAAATGGACAATTTCAGAATAATGGATGGCGGCAGGTATACTTTTCAAACTTTTCAAATACCTTTTATTTATATTAAAAAGGAAATTGTTCCCTTTCTTTTTTTTATGATTAATAATGCTTATTTATTAATTATTGGCAAATTAAACGCTTTTAATTTTGCAAAGCATATTTAAATTTCCAGATTTTTTTCTACATTCATCAGAGTATTCTCTTTCATGTGAATATATCCTACACTTAACTGATCAAATTCCCTTTGAGTTTAAATCAAATGTATTCGACAAAAAAAAAAGAATTGAATTACATAGTGAAGGGTGAAAAATTCTTATGACAAACAAAATTAAATAGATTAAACGTATTATTTTATTAGATCACATTATTATACTTAAAAGAAGCTTCACATATCGATATGTTATATAAAAATGCAAAAAAATTGCTTTAGAATATTTCCGATTTTTAGAGGTTCATTGTAGAAAATGAGATTAAAACGGTAAACATGATTCGACGTTTTCTGTACATTGCTTGTCTGATACATAATATTTTTTCCATTGACTTCTAAAGTAATAATAAGAGATCGCTTTTAAGGAATATAAATTGTATTTTGCTCATTGTCAGTAAATTTACATTACTAGGAAACAATTTACATTTAAGGTTTTTTAAAGTCAATGTTACATGCAGAAACGATGCTTTTAATTAAATGTCTGGCAAAATAAATATTTGAACAAATATAATTTTTCTGCAAAAGTAATAAACGAAAAATCATTGGTGTCAATTTTGTTCCATCTTATTTAGAATAATTTAAAAGAATTGAAACTTTCAATATGATTTCATTTGTTACTAAGTTTAATTTTTGTTGCAACTTATTACTTTAACAGGAATTCCGGGTTGAAATGAAAATCACCGTTTTACTCTGTATTTAATATATTTTTATGATATATTTCTTCACCCTCATTTAAATTCATAATGCAAACTGTTGCGCTGCATTTGTAAGGTTGAATTATTTGTATTCAAAAAAATGTTTACATTCGTTTTTTCAGTATGCTCAACTACACGATTTTCAATCATACTAATGGTTCTGATATTGAGAGTAGAACCCTGCCGCCACAAATGACATTCACAAATCTTTCACTGACAGTTATAATTGCCTACTGCATATGTTTCGTCATTGCTGCAGTTGGGAATCTTACTGTATTTATCACATTATCGAGAGGACGATACAGGAAGTCGCGGATCGCTTTAATGATCTTCCACTTATCAGTTGCTGATCTTCTCGTCACTTTTTTCATGATACCCCTCGAGGTATGGATTATTTAATAAATTTCGAAATGAAAAAATTAATCAGATTAAAAAATGCAATGTAAAATAATACGAGTGTAAATTCACAGAAAAAACTAAGGATAATCAATTAATTTTTTAGAGGAATGTATTTTTATTTAGACAGCTTCATGTCTTTCAAAATACATAATGTTTTGGAAAAACCAACGAAAAATTAACTGAGTTTTAAGTAAAATTATCCTGGTGAAGTTAGTTTTTGTTGTAGATATAATTTTTACCCTGGAATTGAGGTAAACTTTATCCTTCGTTTTTTTCTGTGCTAGATATGTAATACTCTAAGAAAAGAAAACCAAATATAAAAGAAATTAATGTAATGTTATTTACATTCGGAGAAAACATATTTTCAAGTTAAAAAGATCGTTTTTTAATCTCTTTTCCTTGATTAAATATGAAATTTGTTTATATTAAAAAAACATTTGTTTCCTCACAAAAAAGTTTTATTAAAACCGAGGGGTTAACCATTAGCAATTTTGATGTATACCTGAATTCGAAGGAATTCAAAAAAGTTCAGGGTGAATTCAAAATAAGAATACAAGGCGAATTCAAAAAAATAATTCAAAGAATACAAGATGAGTTCAGAACAATTCAATGAGTACAAGGCGAATTCTAAATAGTTCAAAATATTTCTAAGATTACAAGGTAAATTCAAAAGAATTTAAAATATTTCAAAGGATTCGAAAAAAATTAAGGTGAATTCAATTATTTCAAGATGAATGCAAAAGAATTCAAGGTGAATTCAATTATTTTAAGATAAATGCAATGAATTCAAAAGAATTCAAGGTGATTTCAAAAGAATTCAAGGTGAATTCAAAAGAATTCAAGGTGAATTAAAAAGAATTCAAGGTAAATTCAAAATAATATTAAAGAATTCAAAATAAAAATACGAGGTGAATTCAATTATTTCAAGATGAATTCAAAAGAATTCAAGGTGAATTCATTTATATCAAGATAAATTCAATGAATTCTAGATGAATTCAAGAGAATTTAAGGAATACAAGATGAATTCTAAAAAATTCAAAACAATTCAGGAAGAAGTGTACACCCGAATTTAGTAGTGTTTAACCCCTTGGTTCAAACAAAGTTTTTTGAATAAAGAAATTTATTTCTTTACTCCATATCAATGCAATTATATTTTTTATTTAAAAAAATTTTATTCAAATGTAAAAAAACTTTTTCCTGAGTGTAATATTTTGATTTTGAAGTTCCGGGGTGAAGTTTTTAGTATTTATTATTTTGAAAATAATCCTTTTCATTCAAAAAGATAATCTCCCTTCTTGTTTTTCTTCCATTGCGTGTAATTTGCGATACACGTGCATAATATTTGCTCCTTATAAACTGATCGTTTCGAATATCTCTTGATAAATATTTATCAATGTGAAATTTACCCTGCTGGTTTATTTCACAAGTATATTTTTCATCAAGTGCCACCTCACAGGCACACGGACATATTTTTTGAGATAATTATTATTCTTTTAAAATACTTCCAAAAGAATAAACAAGTAAAACATAATAATTGGAAAAGTAAAAAGAACTGGTTATATGAAATAATATAATGAATCAAACAATTTTTATTAAGTCATCTTTCATTTATGAACATAAAAAGAGATTATTTGTTCAAACAAAATTTCTTTTATAAGAGAATTCTGGATTAGTGTTCAAAAAACAAAGCTAAAAATACATTCGTATGGAACTCAAACATTTCTATTCAATTTCAAAAGCTTTGTTAACCCACAAAGCATTTGGCAATAATTTCAAGTGAAACAATTAAGTCTTATAATGCAGAAAATGTGGGAATTAAATACGAATTGCGGATTTCTGTGCGGCAAATGCGAATTAATTGTGGATGTAAAGTGCTTTGTTAAATTAATTTTGTACCTAAGCCGTACTTTTACATATTACTTTTAAACAAGAATTTGGGTTAAGTTTTTATATATAAAACATGGGAATTGGCCTCCTTCAAACTGTATATTTATTGAGAAATACACAATACACGCAAATAAAATTACTAATAAATAGCGCAGTGTACACCGTTAAAAATCTTTCACTATTTATTAATAATTTTGTTTGAAAATATTTGTTATTATGTATATTTTAAAGAAAGGGTCAATCATTGCGGGGGATGAGGCCAACAATTGTACCGATTATCCTAATTTGCCTTTTAGTAATGACATCGTCAAATACTTTTTTGGATTATGTAGGTTCGAATTTAAAATTGTTTTATTAAAGGGGATAAGTAATATATCTCACATATATATATATATATATATATATATATATATAATATGTTTATACAATATATGCCCTGTAAATGTGTGGGTCATGTGTGAGGGTCTTATTTGTCCCACCAAAATTGAATATTTTGAAAGTCATTTAAATATTTTAAAATGCTTATTGTAATAATAATTAAAAAATCAAGGGGTCTTTTTTACACAATTCCAGTACCTTTATTACGTGATGGGAGTGTTATAGAATAAATATTTATGATTAAAGGAATAGTAAATATTTATAATAAATATATAAAATAGTAAATTATATTAAATAATTACCGTAGAATGGGGCTATTCGCGCATGGTGGGGCTAATATGTACAACTCACTTTAAATATGTTTTTCAATATGATAATGGGGATAAAAATAATAATCTGCTAGCATATAAGATTCAGAAGGACTTCTATTTTACTGAAGATGAGGGTGGAATTTTATGCGACATCTGTACAAGCATTGAAAAATGTTTAAATATGTGGATGCGTTTTAAAAAATTGGTTAGACCTCCAAACTTTGTATCAGTTCAATAGTTTAAAAAAAATTAAAAATCCTCTGTTGCCCGCGTTTTTCTTCCTAATTCAAATGGTAAAAGGAATTCGTTTCATAAATTTGAGTTTGTGCTTTCATTAATTAGTTCAAAGGTGATATATGAAAATTCGAAGATCGGCTGTACAATTTGGCTGGTTCAGCAAGTTATGCTATATGCTAATTATTCAGTTTTGAGCATTCGGATATTTGCTTCTTTTTTAATTAATATTTCACAATAATTTAATTATTGTGATTTAATTTAATAATATTTCACAATAATTGATAGTTTTCGAATTTTAACTTTATAAAATATGAGGATACCTGTCAGAAACGTAACCGCACTTTTCAGTTTCTATTATATATTTTCGATTTTGAGGCTCAATCGAAGACAGAATCGAGTTTTTGTGCTGCATTTGAAGATTTTAACATCAATTATATATTCAATGAACCAACATTGAAACATTTTAAAAGGAAATTCTATTTCAAAATACTATTATGCGCAGGAAATTAACTGTTAATAGTTATTAACTAACAATTAATATTAATATGTGATTCATAATTATAAGTTATTATTTTACTTTAAAAATGAACTTATCTCCGATACAGGTGAAATATTCTAGCTCTAAAGCTTAGGACGTTATATCTTTATCGCAATCTCGTTTAAGTATTTAAAAAGACATTTACATATTAAGTTTTTACTGCCTTCATTACAAATAAATTTTTTTGCAAGTTTATATTCGTTGAAAAATTAAAATATTTACAGATTTTACTGGAATTCGAATTTAAAAATTGGTACATGGAAACTTATAAGCTGGAATATATCCTTAATTTACCACATTTTTAATCGCTACAAGGCAAGGTTAAATTTTTTTAATTTAAATTGTACCATACTTTTGCTCATGAAAAATAATATAGTTTAAATTATTTATAATACCAATAAGAGAGTAAGTGCACGATATTTTCAAGAACGTATATTTATTATTTTGCTGAAGAATTTCTTTTTAATTAAAACAATGTATCTTATTAATAATATTATTCTATGAAGAAGAAATATTAATAACAGCTAAATAAAAATAAGTGGAAGAGTAATTATATGTAAAATTATAGACAGGCATTTTAATATACTGATCATACATTTATTTTTCAGTTTTGTAAAGTTTTTGAAGCAAGAACATTTTGTTCAATTTGTAGAATTTTCTTTTTTACTTACAATTTCTTGCAAGTTCTTATAAAATTCATGATACGTTTCCGGTATTACTCATATTCGGCAAAGAGTTAATACTCCTTTTTGTCGCTGATGTTATAGACAACAAGCGTGAAATTTCACCTTTTAGAACAGGCTTATCAAAATTTATTAAGTATATCAGTTCAGAAGAAAAATGACTTACAGGATAACTGTGACAGCGAATGTTTTTCAAGAAATGGATTTACTTTTTATAAATCACTTCCAATCATTGTTAAATAATGTCTATTTTTGTTAAAACTGTGCAATAAATTAAGAGTTAAAAATAAATTTTACAAATTGAAAAAAATATTTGTTTTAGCTTCAAAAACTTTACAAAACTGAAAAATAAATGTATGATCAGTATATTAAAATGACTGTTTATAATTTTAATTATAATTACTCTTCCACTTATTTTTATTTAGCTTTTACAAAACTGAAAAATAAATGTATGATCAGTATATTAAAATGCCTGTCTATAATTTTAATTATAAGTACTCTTCCACTTATTTTTATTTAGCTGTTATTTATATTCTTTCTTCATAGAATGTTATTATTAATAAGATATACTGTTTTAATTAAAATGACGAATTTCTTCAGCAAAGCAATAAATATAGGTTTTTGAAAATGTCGTACACTTACTGTGTTATTGGTATTATAAATAATTTAAACTATAATATTTTTTCTTAAGCAAATAATAAATAATCTTAATTATAATATTTTTCTTAAGCAAAAGAATGGTTGAGCTTAAATAAAAAAAATCTAAACCTCGCCTTGTAGCGATTAAAAATGTAGTAAATTAAGAATATATTCCAGCTTATAAGTTTCCATGTGCCAATTTTTAAATTCGAATTCCAGTAAAGTCTGTAAATATTTTAATTTTTCAACGAATATAAACTTGCAAAAAAAATTATTTGTAATGAAGGCAGTAAAAGCTTAATATATAAATGTCTTTTTAAATACTTAAAAGAGATTGCAATAAAGATATAACGTCCTAAACTTTAGAGCTAGAATATTTCACCTGTATCGGAGATAAGTTCATTTTTAAAGTAACCTAATAACTCATAATTATGAGTCACATATTAATATTAATTGTTAGTTAATAACTATTAACAGCGAATTTCCTGCGCATTATATTATTTTAAAATAAAAATCTCCTTTTAAAATGTTTCAATGTTGGTACATTGAATATATCCTACATAGTCTGTTTATTTCTAAAAATTAGACTTAAGTCTTTCTTCGACACGGGACCACAGACACGAATCGCCTCATCTTTTTAAGATAAAAACAATTGCTACGTCTTTCCAAAGATATTATTCTTTCTAACTCTAAAAACTGGCGATACGTCTTTTTAATGCAGAAATCTGTTGTTACGACTATCTGACTATTGAACTCGTGAGCCACGTCTTTTTTATCAAGGTTTTCTGTTCTACATTTATTTTTAGTATGCTGAAAATGCTGGCATAGTCTTATTTGCACCCATCGATTTGGGGGTGGCCAGTAAATGAAATGGTTAGTTATGACCTTAGAATCTTAGATGGATGTTAAACAAATTATAGATCCTTCTAAAAATATATTTCGTTAATATTAATGTTGATGTTTAATTGTTTTATTTTTTTTCTTTGTTAACTCTTAAACTAATCTGAATTTCTTAATTAAACTTTTTTTCATATTTTATGATCAGAAAGTATTCTTGAATAGTTAAGTAATTATTCTAAATAGAAGTTAAGTATTAAAACATTTTTTATTCATTCAAAACATAAAAAACAATAGTTATAAATATTTAGAAGATCGGCGGTACAAGAGGTACAACTTTTTAACAATTATTATTAGTTAATAGAAAATGATCTTAAAATCTAAAAATGATTGATTTCTCTTTTGAATTGAGTCCTCTGTCTGTAAAATCAAAAAACTGAAAAAAAATTTCTTGGGCGTAAAGTTAAAAAAACTCAAAAAATACGTAAAAATTGTAGATAATAGCCCCACTCTACGGTACAGTAAATAAAATGGTAAATTTTAAAAATAAATAGGATTACTTTTTCTTTCAAAATGTGTTCCTGGTTACTGAAAAAATAATTTCTCATTTTTATTAATTTTTTTTAGGTTGGTTGGAGGTTGACAGTACAATGGCTGGCAGGAAATGCTGCCTGTAAACTCTTTTTATTTCTTAGAGCTTTCGGCCTTTATTTATCTAGCAACATACTCATTTGCGTTTCCTTGGATAGGTTTGTACAAAAATGTCATTTTTACATTCATTAGAAGTAGTGATGAGTGTGTTTTTTATTATTATATATTATATAACATATCATTATATATTATATACAATCAGCGTTTTAAATGGCAACATTTACATCCAACGAGACCCATTGGAAAGCTAATGCAATTGACCCAACCATCAACACTTTATAAAATTGAGTTAGTAGAACGTAGGTATAACTACAGAATGTGTAACTTCAGTCTGACCAGTACCGTCCATTTTCCCTGCAAGCGAGGAATAAATTTGCAAAAGCATTCAGAAAATCTAAATATTCTGGTCATCAGTTATAGTTTCAGTTTTGATAATATTTTGAAAACTTGTTTGCATTTTAAATATTTATATTAAACTATCAATATGTAGTTATAATAACCGTATAATCACACAAAAATATCTTGTTTCTATTATTTTTAATAAACTGGCTTTCAAACAATTAAGTATTGAAACTCAGATTACTATTTGTTATTTTCAAGTTAGCTAATCGGCTTACTGAATTCATTTCAAAATGATTTATACACTTGCCATTTTCAAGTTTTATTCGGGAAATACTAGAAGGCATTTACAGTTGAAGTGTGCACTTCGCCAGATAGAATTTCCAATGCAAATTGCTACCTTTTTGGCCACGCTTATAACAATGGATGGTTTGAAATTGGTTTTAATTGAAGAAGAAATCTACGCAATTTAAATCTCTCCGAATGCAGGATTTCTAGAAACCGATTAGATTTTTTCTTGAATTAAACTCAATTTCTAAAAATCCAACGTTCTTCCAATTTGCATTGAAAATTCGATCTCACGAACTGCACACCTCTAGAATTTAGATATTAAAATGTATTGAATTTAAGATGAAAGTGTAAAATGTAAAAAGACATATTGTTGAAATTTTGGATTAAAGAAAATCATGTATTTTTTATACAAATTAAGAGCGAATGAATAAAAAAAATTAAATTAGAGAAAGAATATTTTTATATATATCCAGTATCAAATAATGAAAAATGACATATATTTTTTTGTTAATTTTAGGTACTTTGCAATTTTACATCCCCTCAAGTTGAGTGATGCTAGACGACGAGGGAAACTCATGTTAGCCGTCGCTTGGATTTTCAGCATCATTTATGCTATTCCACAAGTAAGTTCTAAAATAAATTGAGTTTGTCTAAATTATTAATTTGCGAATAAACTTGAACTTCGTTGCCCACAACTAATAAAATTTGATATATCATTTTCAAATATGTTTAAAAGATTTATTTACATAAAAATAATTACAGTAAAATAATGCAGTAAAAATTTGGGGTCTTTTTTGGTTTTCAAAAATTATAAATATAAAAAAAATTATAAAAAATTATAAATTTTATAAAATTATAAAAATTATAAATTTTATAATTTTCAAAAATTGTAAATTTTTGGAAAAAAGTTTAAAATGTGTTAATAACTCTTTTTAGCAAACAGAAAAATAATTAGTTTCTATGTAATCAGAGATATTTAATTTCATTTTCGCTTGAGCTTCAGAATCAGAATTTTGATTAATACAGCTTTTGATGATCCTAATCGAAATTATATGATGTGTGTGTAAGAATCAGAATTTTGATTAATAAAGCTTTTGATGATCCTAATCGAAATTATATAATGTGTGTGTAGAAATATATGCTTTAATGAACATGATACGTGAATAGATTGGAGACCAAATTGTTTAAAAAATAACCTCAATCAAATCAGACCATTTTGATAAATATATAAAAGAAAATGAAATTCAGCAAGAAGAGTATAATACATAATAAAAATAAAAAGTGGTAACCTCATTTAGAATAATTGAACACAGTTGAATTTTTATACACGATTTCATTTTTGTTTGAGTCTGTTTTATTGTACATCATTTTTAAACAAAATACAGCATAAAGTATTTTTATTTTAAAATTACACATATTTTGTTTATTTTTCTTATGAAGTCTTTCAAAACTGCAAAATGTTTTCTTGAAATAATACGTCCACATGGATAGTTTAGAAAATAAGGCCACGATCCCGTATACTCGTATTTGACACTTCAATTAAATTACAAAAGTGCTTCGTGCAACCTTACCTCCATCTTGCATAATGTCAATTATTTACAGGAAACTACAATTAACTCGTGTTAAATTCAGAGTTAATTATACTAAAAACAATATTTGTTCTATTGTACTTTTTTTTTAAATTCATACTACACAGAACATTTAGAATATCAAAGCGTTGCAGATCAGTTTTTGTAACAGTCAAAATTAATTGAAAATGCACGAAAAAAATATTTATTCCCGGAAAATATCTGTTGAGTTTACAGATTTTTATCTAAATTCAAGAGAGCCGGTGTCAGCATATTAAATCCTGTTGTTCTTAAAACTGAAGTTTTCGGCAAATCTTACAGAATTTTCAGTAAATCTAACATATTTGAATAAAGAATCTTTTTTCTTTCAATATGTTCTATTACTGTTAGAAAATTCTTGAAATTTCATTCACTTTTCATTTATTATGATTGAAAATTCATTTACTGATGATTGAAATTTCATTTACTCTGATTGAAAATAATTCATTTACTTTTGGTTTTGAAAATTCGTTTATTTTAGTTGAAAATTCATTCATTTTGGTTGAAAATTCATTCATTTTGGTTTAAAATTCATTCATTTTGGTTGAAAATTCATTTAACTTTTGGTTAAAACTTGATTCAGTTACGGTAATTGAATAAAGCTTCAACTAATGTAATTGAAGTTTTTTCTAACAGTGAAAAATCAAATGTGGTATTCATATATACCTACGTATATGCGATAAGAGAAATTCCAAATATCATTTTATTTAATTCGCATCATTGCTTTCATTATTTACGGATATCACATTGTTCACGAAATTACAAAGCATAGTCCACTGCAACTTCCTGCGAGCAAGAATTTGATTTTGTCATTTGTTGCTTTATTGAATTTATTCTATACGACAAAACACTTTTAATTTTATTGCCAATATTGAAAGGATCCTGTTCACTGAACACTATATATATTGTATATATAATTCAAATATTAAATAATATTAAGTATCAATTGAAATAACTATTGATTAAGTTTAAACTTTAAAATATATAGGGCACTTTTATTATTATGCAGAGAGTAAAAATGGAAACTATGATTTTATACATAATACTTAAGTATTTTCAAATTGATTTAATCTTTTTCAGAGCTTTATATTTCATGTCTCGACACATCCAAAATACCCCAATTTCACCCAGTGCGTGACTTTTGGCTTCTTCAAGTCATCAGTGGATGAAAATGCCTACAACATTTTTTGCGTTTTGGCAATGTACTTTATACCGTTAGTTGTCATCTGCTGTGTTTACACTAAAATCCTCTGCGAAATTACCAGCAAGACTCGCGAATGTAAGCAAAGTATATGTTAACAATTACTATTATTATTTAATTATTGCAATTTATTATTAAAAATATGACGGGTAGACCGGGTCAAAGACGTTTTTGTAAATAAAATCACTATCACTCAGAAAAATATTTGTTTGATTTAAATAAAATTTGTTTGAATCAAACAAATTATAACGTTGATATGGGGTCAAAGAAATGTTTGTTTGATTAAAAAAAATTCTTTATTTGTCCTTATTTATTTGATTTAAATAAATTTTTATTTAGATCGAATGAATGTTTTGTTTAAATTAAATAAAGTTCTTGTTTGCTTTAAACATTTTTTGTTTTAAATGAAGCAAAGATTTTGTTTCATAAACTTGATTCAATTTTATAAATAAATAAATAAATAATTCTAAAAAATTTTATTTATTTTTATTGTGAGAAAGATTCTTCTGCGCTATTTGCATTTTTCTAAGGAACTATCGTGTGCGGATTATAATTTTTGTTCAAATCCAACAAATATTTGTATAAACTCAAATGGATTTAATTTAAGCAACTCCTTTATTTAAATCAAACAAATTGTACCAAAAAAATTATTTGTTTCGATTAATAAGGTAGATATTTTTCATATATTAAAATGAAATAAATGTTTTGTTGATTGAAACAAAAAATTTGTTTCTTTCAATAATATGATATCAAACAAATTTTTTTTTTGATTCAAACAAACTTTTTTTTAAGTGTAGTCCATTTTAAATCTATTTTTTGCATTAAATAACTTTTTTTGTTAATAGAGTTATTGAATACAGAAAAAATTTTAATGGTTAGTGATTAATGATTTTATTTGCAAAAACGACTTTGCCCCAGTCTACCCTATTTTACTTTCATTTAAATGAGTTTCTTTCTGTTAAATTATGAAAAATTTATAATAATTTTTTACATTTCTATAAAAGCAATATATTTCATTATTATTATTTGTGATTTATTATTATTCCCTATATTATATCAGAAATTAAAGTTTTTTAACTGTGCAAACAGAATTTAGGACAAACTATGTAAACTTATCTAGAAATTCCATCATCCCTCAATTATATAACAGATCCGTTCTATAACTTGATTTCAGCATTCACAAAAACTTGTAGCAGTGGGACTTTGGGGAGCTTAAACAATGGTAGTGAAAACCGTTTAAGATTGAGATGCTCAGACATGAGTCGAATTGAAAGGGCTCGAATTCGAACTTTGCGAATGACTATCACAATAGTGGCTGTATTCATCCTATGCTGGACACCCTACGTAACAATGATGCTCTGGTTAGTATTGCATAGTCAATTAAATTAAATATAAATAAATTAAATATAATTAAATTATACATTATATATTAGCGTGGTTCGAAAAAATAAAATTTTGGAAATCGGAAATGGAACTATGTGCAAAAGTAGCGCATTAGGATCCTGAAAAAGTATAATTAATTTGAATTCGGTCGATAAACGCTTTGATTTTGCGCGTTAACAAAATATGTTTGAAAAAATTCTTATTTTCGTAATTTTAATATTTTCGTAGGTGTGAATTTTTTTACATTCCTAGCGACTTTAAGCGACTTCCCAAATTTTTACAGATTTTTATTTCCACTCCCATCAAAAATTATTAATGTTTAGTAAGATGCCACGCCGAATAAACGCATAGACCAATTTTTATTGAATGATGCTACTACCCCGGCGGCTGATAAAACTACACGTGATCGCCGCTTCACGAAGGCATAGCTCGTTGATGATTCTTCTGAGATCATACAAAGTGATACCC
>JBAGKK010057860.1:0-28037 GCA_037177015.1 Euceroptres primus
TCGAGCAATGGACGCGTAAATACCTTCTTTACCGATCGTCGCATATAAAGTTTTGAAAAAAATTTTTTCGATTTTCGACTTTTGACCAGCTTTTTGGGCGTTTCAGACCACTGTGCGACTGTGCGATCGCCCCACAGAGACAATAATCTGGAATTAACTGTTCAAAAAAAATGTGCAGCCTTTAATTTTAATCGTATTTGAAAGTCTTGTTGTTATTTGCTTATCACAAAGTGTGACAAAAGCCGTGATTTTGTAGAAAATATTTTTTTTGTTTCTACAAACGTATGAAATGCAGCATAAACTGTTTTAAAACTATGCTAGGGTACTCCTGAAACAGAAATAATTTGCATAACAATCGGTTTCCTTGGTATAAACAAATTATGTACACAAATTGATAAGTTGAGGTTTTACGATAGAATAAAATTTTTGTATTGCGAATACTTATACAAATCTTCATAAATGTGAATGCAGAGTACGAAAAGTAATGAATAATTTGAAATTATTATTGTTCTAAACGATTTTAATTTTTTTTTAAATAAATTTTTTATTTTATGACAGCAGGAAAGAGAATAAAAGAATTGTAACCTGTAGGATTCAGAGTAATAATATAGAGAGCGGTAGGAAAGAGAGAGAGAGAGAGAGGTAGAGAGAGAAAGCGGAGTCGTCAAATTCGAGAGGTAGTCCATTGAGCATTAGACATATGGTAGATAAGGACTCGACTTTCTGTCCTTTTCCCACTCATTACCGTCAGGACTATAGTTTCGCACTAACTTTGACTCTCGGGCGCGGACAACACATGCAAAACTCTTAAGTACTATTCGCACTAATTCAACCATGCGCCTCAACGAGGTGTGTCGCGAGATGCACGGTGCGTCCGCCCCCTTTCCCCGTTTCCAGTCCCTAGCCACGTGCCGACTGTTTACTCATAGAATTTGACAGATGAATTGTTATACTTGCGAAAATCAAGGGAAGGCTTATTAATTGAGTACCATCTGATAATTTTTACCTACCAATTAAGTTAAAAAAAATCATAACATTGCTCAGTATTCAAGTCAACAATGATTTGAAGAAATTGTTTAACAACTGATTTCAAGTAACATTGCCTAAAAATCTTTATTGATTTTGAAACAAATTACTAATTGAAAATTAGTAATTTCGCAACCACCAATTTTGATGAGCTCATTTCCGATTTACACGACAGTGAGAATCCAAGGAGAATCGCATGACATCCCTGTCAGCAAAAATCATCAGTGCAGGCATGGCAGTTCCCACTATTTCTAATTTTTCCCATCATGACCACTTTTGAACAATCTTAGTCTTCTACCCTCTTGAATTCCCCACCTAATGGATCATCCAACGACACATCGACGAGGCGAAAGAACCAAGATCCAAATTCGCAGTTTAACGGGACTTTTGAACGAGTACGGATCTATAACAAAGGCCTAATCTCTCTTGCTCGTCCCAGTTTCGGAACGCGTCTTTGCTAAAAATTTGAAGCTTGCAGTTAAGTTCCCTCAGTGGACCAGGGAGGATTTCCCCGGCAATTCCCATAGGAAGAACGTAAAAATAAATTCTGCATTGAGGCAAATTTTGTAAATTCGCGGAGGACGAAAATCGCGGAAGCCCTTCTTTTCGACGGAAGACGTATTCGGTATTTTGTTAGAAGTGATTGGAGTGAATTAACAGTCTTGATTCTTGGTTCGCCTTGCATTAAAGGTTACTTTAGCGGTGGGGTAACTTGCAACCCAGTCTCTACTCGGAAATTCTAAATCAAGGCTGAGGAAGCCCGTTGGCTATGGTGTCAACGGTCGCGCCTAACATTATCCAACAAATTTAGTGTAAAGGTGACAGAAAGACTCGAAAAGACTTCTGAAGTAAAGTAAATATAGATGTACGAGTCTAGCTTAGGGTAAGTTCTCAATAAATGTATCGTTCTCATTTTATTTATTTTTGACAACCACCGACAGTCACAGGCGTTGTTTTTTTCATGTAAAATTGTTAGAAATTCTCTTGTGCTGTTTGATAAAACCCTAATGAAAATAGGGTTCTTAGGCCTAGAACTTTGACGTTTTCACTGGGCTCAACCCTTTTTACCTTTACCAAAAATATCAATTTTCGTTCATAAAAGTAGTTCAGAATAAAATTAAGGTGGCAGGTCATAGCGCACTAACAAGGAGAGGGTAGTCGATATTATAAATAAAAACAAGTTCCCTTAGGACTTGGAAGCTTGGTAGTCTCCAACGCAGATAAAAATAATTATTTAAATTAATATTGTTCGTTCGTGACAAGCTGATGGTGGCAGCGGTGGGATTTTCCTCGTGTTGTCGCCAGCATCGCTATTGACACGTTACATCTACACGCATTTTTCACATTTATATTTTTTTTAAATTTTAACTTGGTTAAAAATTGTAACTTTGTGATTTTAGGTTGACAACATGTTTAAAATCATCTTGTTGTGTCTCCTTTCTTTACAGAGTGTTAATGTATCGATTTTTGCCTTGTTATAAAGTGTTGGAATCTCTTCGATACCTCTTAAAGCAGGGAAAGAAATAATATAGGAAATAATAAAGCTTGAGCGTAACCTGATTTATTTTACACGTAATACTCATTATCGTTCTTTTCGTCTTTGAAAGGTAGCTCAGATTAATCAGGGATTTGAGCTTGAGCCTAACTTAATTAACCTATCGTCAGTGCGATTCCTTCTTCATAATAAGATACAATCAGTTTTTTTAAAGTAGAAGAATAAAATTTAAACGGATTCTAATCATTGGGCCTCTAATCGGCACGATAATTGAAATCCCAGAATCCGCCAACTGGGGCCTCTTATTATCAGCATTATATTGTGGATTCGAAACAATTCTAATGATATCATTAAGTGGGTAAAATAAAAATCGAAACAGATTCCAGTTATTGGGTCTCTAATCGGCATGATAATTGAAATCCCAGAATCCTGAAACTTTGGACTTCTAACCGGCACGAAATTGCAGATTCGCAAGAATTGTTATTAGTTCATTAAATAATACAATAAAAATTAAAATGGCTTTCAGTCTTTGGGCTCCTAATCGGTGCGATAATTGAAATCCCAGAATATAGCAACTTTGAGCCGTTCGACACGAAATTGCGCATTCGCAAAATTTTTATTTTAGTAATTAGGATTTTAAACTAAAGAAAAACAAATTTAGTTTCTTGAGCCTCTAATCGGCATGAGAAACAAAAATTCCAGCATTGAGTAATTTAGAGCCGTTTGATAAAAGATGGATCTTAAAATTTTTTATAACTGACGTCTTGTCCAGCACAGTCTAAAATTTGTATTTTCCATTCTTAATAATAACTGATTACAAGACTACTAATCATTACAAACCTCTCAAGCAGAAGAAAGTACAAGCAACATAGCAAGAGACGTGGAGGAAAGAAGGCACAAAGACGATTTGAGAATCAAAACGAAATTAAACAAAAAGCTGTAGTCGAACCTGAACTTGTCAGGAAACAGCCTGAATCGGTCCCTCAAACTAGCTAAATTAAACTCGTTATGCCACCTTCTCTGAGCGCCGAGTTTAAAATTAAAGAATTAAGAAAAAACTTTACTGCATTTTCCGAGCTTTTTGAATCCTTGCTTAAATGTGCTGAAGTCAAGTTGAAATTGATTCAGGAAAAGAAATAAAATTCTTCCTAGCCCTCTACTTCCAAAACTAACTAATAGATAAGCCCAAAGGTTTTCCTATTTTTGTTATCATTTTTCAGAATAATTTGAAATGCGTAAGGTAAATAGGAACAGCAACCAGAGTCAATCCAGAAAGCAGAAAGTTCAACCCGAAAATTTATTACGAATTCAAAAGCTTCATTCTTCTTTAGAATTAAGTTGAAGAACTAATTCTTTCATGCGTGTCAATGAATTCTACGAAAAATAGTGGAAACCGAAAAAAATGTTCATAGTCGTAACCGTGAGTTCAGAAGTAGAATCTAAAATTAAGTTAGTATCATAAATGCCTTATTTTAATTTCTTACGGCCTTGCCTACTCCGAGGAATGTCTCGCGTCAGCAAAGGAAACTCGCGCGGAATAGGACACTCACCACGGAAGTGAACAGCAATCTTCCTCTCGTGTATCGTCGAGGTTGTGGAAACTCCGAGTAAGAAGTGCATAAAAATTGAAATAAACGAAAATTCCAATTTTCCCTTATCCTCAGATCCTTCATCAAGAACCATTTAGCTTGAGAAAATTAAAGCGCGAGGACTTTAAATTAATTATAATTAATTATATTAATTATAATTAATTTTAGTTCATGTGGCTCTTTCTAGCTGTTTCGAGTACCTGAGTATCAATATCTACACAGAATAAATTTTACATGGTAAGATTGAATTCTTTAGTTCCAAATGCCTAAAAAAAGTTCATCTTCCCAACAACCCCCAAAAACCGCAAATGTTCTAACAAATGCAGAAAGCGGACAAGAAAAAACTACGTGGCTTCAAAAAACAAACCAGAAATTTTCACCACCTCTTCAATTTATGAAAGGTTAGTCAATCCAAAAACAAAGACACTTCCGGTATCTGCCGTTGTCTTCACTCAACGACCTAATATTCCAGTACTAGTTCAAAATATTGTAGAGATAAATTTAACAGTGGAACAAGCCTTGCAACAAAGAAGGGTAGCTGTTGAAGAGGAAATCTGGGCCAGAAATAATCGGGAAGAAATTGAAGAGAGACAATTCTCAGATGGAGAAACTGACATTTTGGTTCTTGGTAGCGACATTGAAATGTTGGATTAGCAATAAAAAAAACTTTTTCTTCTCTTACAAGTTTTAGAATCAAAATCAGTGTTAGAAGAAAAAAGAATTTCCCTTGTTCCTTGTAGCAGGAATATTTCGCGATGGCAAATACCTATGTCCCCTCGAACAAGTGAGTCGTTTCTCCCACCAACTTCCAGTGCTTCGCAGACAGTACTTGCCGACTAACGTCTGTTGTCTTACATATTAGTAATTAAAATTTGTATCATCAATAAATCAAATTAAGAAAAATTTCAATTGATTCCGCGAGTAGAATTCACGGGCATGTCCGTACGCTTCTCGATGAACAACGACGGGGACGGATCCGTTCGCCACCACGGTCCCATGAATTCTGGTAGAGTTCCGAACCCAAACTCGCATACTTAAGCCCTTCTTAACTCATCTGTTTTGAGTTACTCGCCCAACATTCAACCGAAGTTTGTAAACCTAGATGGAAGTGCGGCCATGAATTCCGTTTTAGAATGCATTACCCTTCAACAGAGCAATTTCATATCCCCACTTTTGACGGAGAAACCCCCCCCCCCCCTTGAAAGAATTTCTCCAAGGCGTAGCGAACGGTGCGAATGGGTCTATACTACCGATGCTACGGAGCTTGGTTTCATAGAGGCCGAGCTAAGTAAGCCCAAGAGCTCCGCACGAAAAAGCGTTCGGAATAAGAGATTTAACCAAATTAACGACATTGTCGCGCATTTAAGGAAGCAATTTGCCACTTCCAAAAAGTACCGATGGAGATAGACATGTCCTTGAAGAAAAGTACACTGTCAGATACCAAGGTGTGAGTGAAGCGCTTGTGGCTCTCGTCGTAGAATGCCAAATAATGATAAAATCTTTGATAGATTATGCATTTGACGTGTTTATTAGAGGGTTACCAGAGCCTACCCTTATTCAAGGCAGCTGGAGGAGACTGATAATTATGAAAGAAGGAAGGCTGAAAACAATCCCGTAGTAGCACCAAACGTAGCCTATCCACATTCTCCTGTTCCTCAGTATCCACCACAGTACATCCCACAATACCAGCCATCCTATCCCGCAGTCTACCAACAGGCACACAATCCTATCCCATAATTCCAGCAATTTCCTCCGGTATATCAGACAACACAGCCTCCTTACCAAGTTCCCCAACAATATCAATATCCGCCTCAATACGTTTTCCCTCCAAACATGGTCCAACCACCGCCTCCAGGTCCGTCGAACTCAGACAATCGTAACTGCACCAATAACCTAAAACGGTTAGGGAACGCAACACCCCCAAGGTCGTCATCGACCGGACCTCAAGGGAAGTTGAACTTCAAACACACTCGTCGTTCCGACGCGGTAGCGAGTTCGTCCCCACAAAAGCGTCTTAAGCTTAAGCGTCAGAGAGTTCCGTAAAATTCTTCGAGCAGGATCAAATCAAGAAGACTCACTAAGGGTCTAATTGACCGCTCCTGAATTTAAAAACCCGAAATCAAGCTTTCTTGTAAACCCAGGATCAGACAAAAATTTAACAAAACTACGTGCTTTCCTTGATTCAAGTAGTGCTAAATTCATTTCCAATCTCTCCAGATGAAATTTTGGGAAGACACTATTTATGACAAGAACAGGCCCAAATTTTTTTTAGACACAGTTCGTTAGTCACAGCTTCCAACCCTATGACGCTGATTCTATTTATTTTCCCGAGTTTTTAGAATCAAGGCCAGGACTAGACAACCAATTCCTATAGACGTGAGCCACCCAGAAATTTCTCAAGGCTATCTGCCCCGAGTTGATACGCCTGAAGGACTTTATTTAGGCGAATCCGCAGTTTCTAGCAAAAATGGGGTATGTCATGCTTTCGTTATAAATACCACGGAGGAAGATATTAATTTAGAGGTCTCTCCGCAGGAACTCATTCCCTTTGATTTTTCCTGATGAAGAATTTTCCGATTCTGAAACATAAAATTGTGAAGAAAATCTTAGAGATCCTTACTCCAATGGTGTTAAAAGAGTAAAGCAAGCTTTGCATGTTTCTCACTTAACACCAAAGGAAGAGGAGTATGTGCTCTGATAGGCGGATGACTACCCAGATATTTTCTATCTGAATGGTGAAAGACTGACATGCACCCATTTAATCCAACATAGGATCCCTACAATCGTTGACAAGGTGATCCACAAGAATCAATGTCGTTTTCCCTACAAGGCTTCTGAACAAAATAAATGTTCAGGTTCAGAAGCAGCTCGATAGCGGTATTATTGGCCCCTCTAATTCGCTTTATAATTCATCCTTACTGATCGTCCCGAAGAAACTCGACGCGTCTGTGGAGCAGAAGTGGCCGGTAGTCATAGACTATCGGGCCCTTAATGAAAAGGTAATTGGAGATGGATTCCCTCTGCCGAATATAAATTCGATTTTGGATAGGCTTGGGTCTGCTCAATATTTCACTATCTGGGCCACATTATTGGAAAGGACGGTGTTAAGCCTAACCCTGCGAAAGTTTTCGCGATTAGAAACTGCCCTCGCACCACATCCGTAAAGGCAGTTAGGAAATTCCTAGGACTCCCAGTTTATTACAGGCGATTTATAAAAGATAACGCTAAAAGCTTTTGCAAACTTCGTAAGTATTTGTGTAGAGAACCTCTGTTGCAATACCAAGATTTTACAAAAACTTTCAAATTAACAACCGATGCTTCGGAATATGCAGTAGGAGCAATTCTCACCCAGGAAAAGAATAGAATGAACATGTTCATTTCTTACTGTTCCAAAATGATGGGTGCCTGTGAACAAAAATATGTCAAGGCTGAAAAGGAATGTCTTACGATATTGCAGGCGGCTGCTAACTATAGTTCCTATTTATATGGAAGGGAATTTATACTGGCATGTGATTTTGAACCGATTTACTGGATTACCTGTGTTGAGAATCCTGGAGCAAGGCTACTGAGGTGACAACTCAGACTCCGGGATTATCAATATAAGTTTAAGTATAACCAAGGAAAATTAAATAGAAGCGTTGAAGTCCTATCCGCCAATTCTGTTATTGATACCGAATCCCGTGGTTTCCCCTATTGCAAGACACTTACGCGGAAGTTTATGTGGACGGTGCATGCAGCCACAATGGAAGTGGAGAACCAAGAGCAGGAATAGGTATTTGGTTTGGGCCAGATTAACTCCTTTTGCGAATACCGAAGGGAATGCAGGAGAAGAACAGGATGGAAGTAGAAGTCAAAGGAAGCCTACTATCAGACCACGAGGCCTACAATAAACAGAGACTTCGAAAGTGTCCGCGAGTGAACTCCCTTCGTCCTCTACCCCTTTGGTGGATTTTATGGTGCCTCTTGAGGATCCACAATGTCCCCCTTCCTCTCCTGAGACTACGACCGAACCTAAGCTAAAACAAATGACAACCTGTACAGACAAACCTGACGTTGTCCATCAATGGATCGAATTATTGACGTACCTACGAGATAATTATGCTCATTTTATTTTTGAGGATTGTGAACCTACGAACGCCACCGCTAAGGTCCTTATGGCTACTGAACGTCTTGACTTTCAAAAGATTAAGGAATGCTGACCTAAAAAGGGACTAGTCCTGGTTACTCTGCATGGTCGCCATAAAACTTACTTGATTGTAGTTAAGAAACGTCATTTCGACGAGGCCGACTGGAAGGCCGTAATACAAGGATTGAAAAGCCTCCGTGCTACCGTTGAACGTGACAATCAAGTCACTTGCCGAATGGCAAATTCAGGAGATTTGTTGGGTCCATTACTACAGAATAAGATAAGATAATAATAGCCGAATACCATGGCAGCCTAAACGGAGGTCACAATGTATAACAAAAACATACCGACGCATTAGGAAGCGGTATACTTGGCCTGGATAACGAGACGACGTAACGCAGTTCATTCGAGCCTGCAAAAGCTGTTTCAAACAGAAACTCGTAAGGATTCGTACTCGTAAACCCATGTTGGTCACAGACACCCCAGCCGAACCTTTCGACGAGGTCTGTCTGGATACGCTTGGTAAATTTCCGACAACGTCAAATAGGAATCGGCATATTCTAACAATGCAAGACAACTGCAGCAAATATTGCATTGCCGTTCCTATTCCAAATATCAAGACATTACAATCGCACATGCGGTCGCAACTACCTTATTCTCACAATATGGTGCCCCAAGGTGCATACTCATGGACCGTGGAGGCAGTTTCAATAGCGCACAGTTGGCACACAATTGCAGGACAAAAATCCCAGTTCGACTCCAATGACAAATTGAATCCTTTTTGGGGCTTTTAATAGTAGTTGGTGTTACTTGTTTCGACCAGGGTAGTATTTAATAAAAAAGTATGTAAGTTCTATCGACTACTGGTCGATAGAAGCCCCTTCTGGGGCTTTTTGAGGTCCCTGAGTCCGAATCCAGTGTAAAAGTTACGAAATTCAAAATGGCCGATCCAATATGGCGATCGAAATTGTGGAATTCTGGTCAATATTACTAGAAATTATTAGCTGGGGGTTTTTGAGGTCTCTGAAGCCGAATCCAGTGTCAAAATTACGAAATTTAAAATAGCGGATACAATATGGCGATTAAAATTGTGGAATCCTTGACAATATTAGTAAAATATTGTTTTAATAAAAAACCTGGAGGTTTTTGAGTTCCCTGAAGCCGAGAATCCAGTGTTAAAATTACGAAATTCAAAATGTCGGATTTAATATGGCGATCTAAATTGTGAAATTATGTCCAATATTACAAAAATATATTTCCTGGTAGTTTTTGATGTCGCTGAATGCAAATAAAGTGTTAAAATAGCAACATTCAAAATGGTTGATCCAATATGGCATCCAATAGCGTGGAATTTTCGCTAATATTCTTTAAAATTGGTACCAGGAGGTTTTTCAGGTCCCTGAATCCAAATTTCCTGTCCAAATTACACAATTCAAAAGTTTGGATAACCTGACACTGTTGGGGGTGCTTTATTAAAGTAAGTCTCCTCGCCTTTCACTAATTAAGATATTTAATCTTTGTCCGAATCGCTTTGATCTGCTGAAGAACTATCAACACTTTGTAAAGAATTATTTACTGGTTCTTGTGGTAACTTTAAAAGAGCAATAACTTCTTTCGAAAAGGGTTTTGATTTCTTTCGAGGAATTGGTGTTTCCGATATAATTACAGGATCAGAGGCGGTAAGCAGTGCATGTACCAGATCGATCATAGTATGTTTTCTTGAAATTTTTTTTGTATTGTTTTCCCTGTAGTTTTTAAAACTTTATTACATGATTCGTGTGCTTTCTCTGAGAGTTGACCAATTGGCAACAAAACATTTTCTACGATTGCTGCACCATAAATCAGAATTTTGTGTACAGAAGCTGGCATACAATACCAACCATATAGTTCTATGTAGATTCTTGCTGCATTAAGAGCTTTTATGCCATATGCTTCGCTGTTGATTTCGAATCCAGAAGACAAAGTTTGTAAAATCGTAGCAAATTCTTCTATCAAACGTATGTCAGTTCCAGTAATCTGAGATAAAGTTTTGGGATCGCTAAAAAATCTGCGAGCTGTATTTCCGTCGTTCATTGTCCCGCTAACTGCGGCCTTGGGAATATCAATCAGTAGACCTATCCTACTCTTAAAAGCTGCTTGAATAGCTTTTTTCCTCTCTTTAAGACTAGCCTTTTCAGCAGGACTTCAAGCTTAACACTTTTTAGATTCCAAGCGGTAGGAGATGTGCAGCAAACATTCAAAACGCCTAATCCAGGCGTGTTAAGGGAAGAGGCCAAACTGAAATGTAGATGGATCAGTTTGTCTTCTGACAGCTTCGTCAATGTTATTTATCATAGTTGGTGTTGCCCCGCAAACGTAACATCTTTGCGAAGTAGATGTTTTTGTAATGGCATTGCAGACTTTAACATCTATCATGGCCAACAGCAGAGTATGAGAAATCGAAATGTCACCTAATTTCATCATGTTTAATGAAGCTGGGCGAAAGATTGTCTATTTGACTCTGCATCTGATCTCTTTCAGATTTGGATACTTCAGTAGTCTCTTTAATGAAGTGAATTCTTATTGGTACACAACTTCTAGAGGACGCCGGATGATAACTTTCCCACAACATTATTTTGTCAGATGAATGAGGTTCTTGCAAATACAACTCTAAAGAAACAAGTGAAGTAAAAGAAGGTTTTGATCATCAAAATCTTTCACAGATCGCTGTTTATAAGCTGAATTTCCCGAACTACCATCAAAACTCCACTTCACGATTAAAGTCAAATTCGAAAGACATGCGGAAGGGAGCGAGTGCAAGACAGGTTCACTGATTTTGACTACTCGTTTTGTTAGTTGATTAAGAAGTGATTGCAATGGAATTTCGGCTCTTTGTTCAGTTACTATAATATTTTCAGGGTAATATTTGCTTTTAGCTTCTCTTATTTTATGATAAGAAGGATATAAGTCGACACCTCTTCCCTTTGCCCCAGATCTAATATCGAGATATTGACGCTTGGTCAACTTATTCGTTACAATCATTGCCAATGCCTCGTCTTCAGTATAAAGTGTAAAAGCCTGTATACATTTCCGAATTCCATCGGAATTCTCAGAGAAACGAAGAGCTACTTGCCTTACCAGATTTGCAGCTTTCTTATCACCTTCCAAATAAAGATTGACTGATGCAGATAATGCCAATTCAGAACCACTTGATTTTTTCAATTCTGATATTTTCCGTGTTTTTGAACGAGTGGAAGAATCATTATAAGATTTAAATAGCCGACTTCTTTTAGTACTAGCACATTCAGGGACGGTATCTTCAATTTCAAGATGAACTTCAGTACAATTAAATTTAACTTTCTCCTTGTACCAAGATTCATTTTGGGTCATAACCTTATCCTAATGTCTTTGGACCTTATTTAATTTATTTAACATTTCTTTGCAGAAATTTTTAACACCCTGTAAAACCTTATCTCTTACTTCTTTAGGGTGTTTTTCTATTTTCAGATTTTTAATTACATAATCTTGTAACTGATTTTTTCAACCTCAAATGACGTTGATGTATTTCTTCTTTTATACAAAAATAGAAATAAATTTTTTCTTGTGGGAGCGAATTCCATTTTATTTATATTTATTCGTTATTTTTCACTGTAACACTATGGCTACTATGAAATGATTCTCTCAGATATTCTAAATATTACGGACAAATAATGAAAATCCTTCTTCAAATCAAAGATCATACGTGTCATTACATTCATGGAAACAAAAGAAGGTTCACCAGTTTCTCAATTGTTTTGACCAACTTCAGATATTATTGGATCAAACCTAATCTAGCATGTTCCTATTTTGAAATAACCATAAAAACCTATCATTTTATATAGAAATTTATTTTGTTAAAAAAGCCGCACGTATGTGCACGTAATTTTGGCGTAATTTGAAGTATAAATACCAGCCAAAAAAATCCATATAGTCCTAATGTCGAATCACGTCGAATCGTCAAAACAAATGAACTCAAAAACGATCATTTTTAAAATTTTTACGTTTTAGATAATAAGATCCGCGTTTACTTTATGATATTGATACATAAGCCGTATTTATTTGCCTTAAAAATAAGCTGGTATATAGAAATTATTCCATTATTGAAGCCTTAATCATTAAAACTATTCCAAAATAGAAAAAAGGCATGATAAACGTGTGTGTAAGAAACACACATTATTAGTTTCGACCTACATTAAAAGGACTGAGTAAGCGACATTAAGACCTTGAAAAATGTTATGCTTATGTAAAACGATACCTCAATAAGTGAAGAAAAGAAATATGCTTTCAAAAATTAATTTGAAAATACTTGCAAACATTGATTTTTGTCCTCCTATCGGCCCACTGTGTAACGGTTTGATAAAAAGGCTTGAAAAGCTGTTCCACGTCAAACAACTAACGACGTCTGGTTATCGACCCCAAAGTAATGAATCGCTTGCAAGAAGTCACTTCGTATTGACTGATTACATAAAACACTATGCAAACGATAATGATGACTGAGGCAGGTTCCTGCCCTTCACCATGTTATCATACAATACATCAGTGTATGACGCTACTAACTTCACGCCCTACAAACTAGTTTTTGGTTGACTAGCCAGAGCACCGAGTCCTTTCCCTAAGGGTCCAGAGTTAGAAACATACGGATGATATTTGCGGGATCTGATAGTCCGGTTAACCGAAATTCAGCAGATCGTCGGGAAAAACCTCATAGCGGCAAAAAAACACTCAAAAGAACTCATGGTCGCACAGTGCTGAAGGAAATCACTTCCTTATTTAGCGGACATATCGAAAATAAACATACGTCACTTTCAGCTAGACAAAAATTTCCCAAAGAAATTTTGAGTTTCAATTATAATAAATACGTGATCACGTTTTCCAAACGAAAAAAAATTTAAATTATTTGACGTTTGTTTTGTTTCCATCCTCCAGAGTAGTGAAGGCAGCCCTAATGCCATTCCTTTCCAAATTCTGAACTAAAAATGATGGAATATTGTTTGGTACTACTATTGCTGCTTCTTTCCACCATCAAAGGGGAGACCAATGGGGAGTCCGGTGGGGGTAACCTACGAAATTACTTCCCTTCAAGCCAGCAGTGATATTTATTACGAATACCAAGGGACCATGAGAAGAATGACCTGCATCAATGAGAGTAAGTCAAGAGGTTTATTCAGTGCTACAACGCAGAAAATACAATCAAGGCCCAGCAATGAGCAATCTAGCTCGTGGACGTCCACCTATTCCTAATACTGGAAACATAGCAGCAGCTCCGAGACCAACGACCTCGAGAATGGATCAGGAGATCCATTCTGTATCAAAAGTGAGTGGATCCATTCCGCGAACTTCAAGGGCGATGATGAGCACATCTGCTTAGTTCACCAACGCTGTTGCCATCACAAGTAAAGCTGTTCACGCTAGTCCAACTGAGGTTGAACCCAATAATGCCCCAGTCTCGAAAATACAGAAACAACCCGCGTCGAAATTGTTTGCAAGCCCGAAGGTTTCTATGCTAATGCGAATTGTACAACCTATGTAACCTAAAGTAATTTTGATATAAAAAAGAAATAAAAGGGAATCTTTTTTGCTTCGAAAAACAATAACTTTAAAAAGTAAAACTCAGAAGTGCCTGTAAAAAATGGATCCTTTCGAATAAACTTGAATTGCCGAAAAGCTATAAATTTTACTGGGATTATTAGTATTTTGAACCAATTCTTGATTTCGGTAATTTAATTAAGTCGTTCATAATTAAATTGTTTAGTTCTTATAACTAATCGAATTTAAAAGATAGGAGAAATTTAACTAATTTATGTCTTTGAAATCATAGTTAGAAAAAGCCACTGTATCGTTTTAAATAATAGACCAAGTTCTCTGATTGAAAGAAAATTTGGATTATAAGGTAAAATAACTAAGCTGTAAGCAAAATTGTTCATTAGAATAATCAACGATAAGTTTTCTTCTCATGAGTATAAATTTTTCAAAAATTATAACTGACTTCAGTGAACCTTGGAATTGTTATTTAAAATTTAACTAATTTTTACCTTAGTGTGAATAAAATGTTCTCGATAGATGCCTAAAAATTTTGAAATATCTTTGAAATGATTAAACAAATTTGACACACTCAAGTGAGGAAATTTGCTTCTTGGTATTTCCTAATGAAAGCGTAGAAGTTGCATCAAGGTTGTATTTCAAACAAATTGTTGAAATTTGATTAAAGCTCTGCATAAATGAGCTTGGATAGTTCATAAGCTAACTAACGTTAAATTTTGAACACCACGGAATCATTTAAGAAAGAAGAATTATCAAATTAAAGACTATTCAAGAATAAGGATTGCAGTAAGGGAAATAATTACTGCTTCTACCAGCAACCAGTATTCTTAGACGTTTCTAGTTTTCTTAAAATATAGATGATTTCAGGGTTACAAATTTTAGGATTAGTCAATTTTAATATCATTTAACTCGTAAAATTTACTGTGTAATTCTTGATACAAAATTCAAATTAAAAGGGAAATAGCTATTTTCGACTCTCGACAAAATCTTGATATTTTTGCAAATGAAATTTGAAATTCTTTGCTTTATCTTGATGTCTGGTTTAGTTTGAATTCTGTAGTCATACTTACATTATCTAATTGAGGATTAAAACAGAGGACCTTAGAATGTGTAATAATTTTTAGTAGAATAATCAAATTTGAAAAATTGGAATTCCAAAAGGTCTAATATAAACAATTCAATTGTTATAATTAGAAAAAACATTTTTTTAAAAGTATAAGAGCAGTACAAGATTTCCTTTCTTTCCAGAGCAGCAATATTTTGGAACATAATGGGAATTTCGGGGGTGTTTTGTAACATACGTTTCAGGCAACTTCAAAATTTGCTAGTTCAAAAAGAATTTAAATGAGTTTTATGAATTCATTTCAATAAAACTTATTTCCACGTCCACTAACCACAAGTTAATACCTTCGCAGGATAACCTGAGCCCTAATAATAACGTCCCTCGACTCAGCACTTTTGATTGACGAGGTAAAAGAACTAAGCTTATGAAAGGAAAATCTTTTTTTGTCAAATATTTAATTTAGAGAATATCAACATATTCTCCGTAGATATCAAGGTGAGAATTCTCGTCTTGAATGTTACATTGATTATTTTACATATTTAATCTAATATCAAAATTTAAACCTGTCATCTATTGATTAGAGCCCTACTATATCAGTAGCTTTGATTTTCGACCGGACGGTCGATACGTAGGACATGCGCAGTACGACAAAACTGTAACCACGAGGTAAGCCGGAAGCCTCGTCTCTTTCCTATCAACGTTAGCGAACGCAGGTGTTTGTTGCTCGTCCTTTAATTGATCGGAAGTCGGTTCCCTTAACCTAAAATTATCATTGAAAGTGTTGTCGTTCTGCGTGAACAATTTTTATATCGGTTCACTATCGAATTTCGTTGAGACATATGTAAGTACCAATTTATCTGGGAATTCCAAATAAAAATATCTCTGGGTTTTTTTTCTGGGGAAATTTTAACTTCTTAATCTCTTATCTAAGTTGGGCCTTCATAATTAACCTCTCTTATCTCTTAGTCTCTGCTTTTGTCGAAGCAAATTAAAATTATGAATCCTTTCCTTTGTTGGTTTGGATCGAAACCAACTGGCGTTCAACAAATTAAAAATTTTTATCATTGTCTTAACTCGAGCCCTGGGAGCTCCGACCCAAGCCGCGTCAAGTGGAAGGGAAGGGATTCTACGGTAAGTGAAGTTTAAATTAATTGTTAAAATACCCTGGTAGAATTCCGACTTTGTCTGATTTGGCGCCCAACGTGGAGCGAGTTGGGTAAAACTTTTGTAAAGTAATAGTGAGTGTATCGTTGAAGCGTCGACATCTTGAATAGTGTGACCACATGACGAGAAAGTGAGATTGCGCATGTGCTACACTGTACTCAGTTACACGTCGTCGTAGTGTACTATAGTTTTGACAGCCACGTTGCCCTTAGATTTTGAATTATAGTGGAAATATTGTATTTGAACATTTTGATTATATTGAAATGATATCTCGTGAAAATTTTATCGAGTATATTTTATAATTCGCTTGTCAATTTTATGGTAATCGAAAACCTTAAACTTTTATTGTCTGATAAAGTCAAACAACATAGATTTTGCTCCTGTCGTTCTACTAAAGCAAATATAATTTGAATCGCATAAATGCACGGTTCAAACGCACGTATTTCAAGTCGCATATATACTTGGAAATTTATAATGTAATTACATTGAGAATAGACAAGAGTAGTCAAAATAATTTGAGTCACTTTGTTACTTGGCTCAAACGCAAACATGAACCTGTTCGTCAAATGAGATGTTAAATTATGAAAATATTTGGCATGTAATAAACGTGCCAACTTCGGTAATGTTTAAATCTTGCCCTGAGCATTCATCTATCTAATTTCTTGTTTGAAATTAAATTGTAGAATCTTGTGCCGCTATTCAATATTTAATTATTTAAAATTGTTTAAATGTTTGTTTGTCGATATTAGGTCTTGTCCGGATTATTGGCAAAATTAATTAAGATTAATGAAAGTTTGTCAAATTATGTAGAGATCAGATCTTGTTCTGATAAATAAGATTAATTGAATCAAGATCAGATTTTACTTTGATCCTTTGTTGAATTTAATAAAGGTCGGTGCTTATTTTGATCAATCAAATAAAATTGTTTTGGAGAATTTTTCTATGTTAGATCTTGCCCTGATCATCGACAAAATTATCGAATAAATAAAATTTAAAATAGCTTCGGATCTTGTTCTGACTATTCTGGAATTGAATTTTATAATTTATCTACTACATCAGAAATCTTTCTAATCAATTAAATTAATATTAAAATTGATTTAATCGACTAGTTTAGGTCATATCCTAGCTTTTTGGACAATAATTGATTGATTAATCAATTATTCCAAATTTAACAATTTTTCTCAATATTGAAATAATCTTGGCTCAACGTCGAGATTGTCCTTTGATTGGCAATGTTCTTTTCGTCTCCAAGGAGAAAGCCTAACAAAGCTCAATCTCGTAAAGTTAACGAAGATAGCACGTCGGCACCTCTCGACTAAACGATTTCGTTTGGACAAAATAGCGAGACAGTGACCGAGAGTAACATGAGTGAGATATACACAGAGCCGCAGGCTCCGCCTAAAATCGAGGCAAATAACGCTTCTAATACCAAGCCAATTGTCGCACCTAACGCCGGTTTTTCCATGCGCGCGAGAAAAGAAGGGAAAGGGGTTCACGCACACCGACTCATATCAGACCGTGGTCAGTTATTTCCGGTATAGATCAAAATTACTGCGCCTTGGAACGCAAAACAGAAACATTGACCACCCGATTCGATTACGTAATCTTTAAAAAAGAAATAAGTTATTGAAGAGGCTATTGTTGTCAAATCAAAATCAAGATGGACAAAGTCACACCGTCAATCGTGACGATCCCCCCCCCCTCGCAAATTCCGCGATATAAAAGGTCCGAAGGGGTAGAAATCTTGTCCAATGTGTCAAGTGATAGAGATTATCTGAATTATCTCGCGCATTACGAATTAAACTTACATGCCGTTTAGAATCATTGTCGTCGCAATTTAAACCCTCTATTAGTAAATCCCTCGTTCAACTTGGGAGCCTTCGCTCATTTCGGTGGAGATCAGGATGCAACCGAGACTTCGAGACTCAGGCCGATTGTCAATCTGTTGATCGAAAGGAACGAAATGGGTTTGGTGGAGAGGGAATTCAGACACGTGCATTTTGAGAGTAAAGGCACAGCGTTTCGACCAAGAATTCAAAACGTTGATTCTTGATTCCTTCGCGACACATTCACAAAACTCAAACGTGAATAATTCCCATTTCAGAAGTCAAATCGCATTTCTGCGATTAATTAAGATTGTAATTGGCGAACCCAATGATAATGGGCAAATAATTGACAAAGAGATTTTTGTCTCGGAACAACATTACCGCGAAATGACAGGTAGTGAGGGACATGGTTCCCATAATATTCAAAATAATAGTCAAAGCATAAGTCGTGCCTCGTTCCGTTCAAATGATTCACGTGACTTACCGTTTTCATGTCAGAATTCAAACGCGTCGACTACACGGAGAACGGGTTCGTTATTCTCCTGACGTGAGGATGACTCGAGCGGAAGCGGCTGTCCTTCTCGAATTAATTCAAGTCAGACTCAAAATATATCGTCGAATCGTAGACCTGGTAGGGTTTATTCTAGTTTCGACAATGACATGTCAATGAAAATCGGTCACATAGTCAGTTTTTGGAAGATTTCTTTTCCGAAAGCCGAACGAAATTCTGAGCAGTTCCTGCTGATTCTCGAAGATTTTTTGAGCATCTGTGGAATACAGAGACTTATTCGTTCCATGTTTGTCAAAAATATTTAAAGGTTCGTACATATCATGGTACCTAGCAAACAAAAGCTCATGGCGAACGTGGAGAGATTTCTCGCGCGCTTTCCGTTACGAGTGGGGCGTCAAGAAAGACGACGCCGACCTTCTCCTCGAGGTTCATAAAATAAAACTCGAGAAGAATGAAACTCCCGCGGAGTTCGCATGTAGGGCTAGACTTATATTCAAACGTATGCAATATCCGCTGAAATTCAGAGAACAACTGAAACAAATCCTGACGAAGTTTAATCCGCGACTAATTTTAAGATTAAAATCTATCTCTTAAAAACTGCAACGAATTTTTGTATTACGTCAATGAGCGTAGCTATCTCTACCAGGGATCGGTTGAATCGCAAAAAGCACGACGGAGGTCTAGTCGAACAGACCTAAATTCTATCAAAGAAGAAATTGCGGCACTACTTCCAATGATCATTGAAATCAATAATGTAAAATATTTTGTGCATCATAAAACGCTTGTCACAATGGTTGGTGGAAAACTGTGCCCAGCAGTTTCTGAAACTCCATCAACCGCAACTTGCAGCATATGTAAAGGAAATCCCTCCGAAAAGAACGATCTAAAAAAGGTTCTGAAAAATCCTGCAAAAACAAAGAATTATGAATTTGGCATTTCTTCACTCCAGACGCGTATGCGCTTTATGGAATCCCTTCTAAATATAGCGTATCGTCAAGATTTAAAAAAACTCTGGACGCCTCTAGATGAAAAAAAGTTAATGTTAGAGAGAAAAAAGTCTATTAAAGATGGATTCAAAAAGGAGTTAGGCTTAAATGTCGACTCTCCAAAGCAAGGCAGTGGAACATTCAATGATGGAAACACCGCACGTGGATTTTTTGCATATCCAAAATTGACAGCAAAAATCACAAGACTCAATCTTCAACTGATAAAGGATTTTCATATTATATTGCAGGCTTTAATTTGTGGACCAGAGGTGGATCCAGACAAGTTTTAATCGGTTTGCTTAAAGACTGCCGAGCTGTATGTTAGACACTTCAAATGGTTCTGTATGTCTTCATCAATACATAAGGTTCTTCTACGTGGTGCGCATATAATTCGATAAGCCCCTCTTCCTATTGGACAACTGACTGTAGAAGCGCAAGAAACGTGAAACAAGAATTTCCGACGATTCAGGGAATTCAGTACCTGAAAAATCAGTCTGAAAACGGAGGAAATGGCACTTGATCTAGAAGCTGAAGCACTATTAGCCAAGAAAAACTGCGATCTTGTTACGATCTTGCACACAACTGGCAACTTTCAATTGGTGTACACTGCGAATTTGTGTATAGCAATAACGTTTGTAATGATATATTCTACTTTTAACTTCTGTTATCAATTCTTTCGTTGGAAAAGTTATTGTACTATAAGGAAGAGCAAAGTTTTCTCCTAAACTCAAAATTTGATCAAAATTTTCCGGAATACTAATGTTCGTTAGGTTTTCTGCCATTTCGATCTATCAGGCAACAGAAAAAGCAAATTCCGTGTGATAGATCCACATAGGTAAAAGACCTTACAAAGATTAGTATTTCGGAAAATGTTGAACAAATTTTAAGTTTGGCAGAAATCTTTGCTGTTTCTTGTAATAAAAAAACTTTTTCAACGAAAGAATTGACAACAGAAGTTGAGAGCTAGAATATATCAGGTTCCGAAAAACAGAAGGGAAGATGTAAGATTTAAATCATAAAATAAAAGAAACGAAAAATTTTATTAAACAAAATCACGATTTTATTATAACAAAAGCAGATAAATACAGTGTAGCAGTCATTATCGATAAAGGTACTTATAATGCGATACTTTTAGATATTCTTAATTATAGAAGAGTTTTTGAGAAAATCAATAGAAATCCACTAAACAAAATTAGTAAAAAGACAGATCAAATTGTGAAAGTATGGCATGACCAAAACTGGTTGTCGGTTGAAACGTCTGATCAGAATCCTGAACAAGCTCTTGACCAGAACCCCGACCTAACAGAAAAAACCGATGAAAGTTCAATTTTATGGGTTACTTAAGATCCATTAAAAGATATTCCATTAAGACCAGCTACATTGGATATTGGCTCTGCTTTGTATAACTTAGCATCGTTTCTCCAAAAGTCTATAAAACCGATACTGGGGAAAACTCAATCCTTCTTTAAAGACAGTTGGGATTTTATCGAAAAAATAAAAAACATTAGAATACCTGAGGGTTTTACCATAATTTCGCTAGATTCCGAATCGATGTTCACTAATATACCTAAGAATTGAGCGTTAAAATGCGTGGAAGAAAGATGGAACCAAATAGAAGTACACAGAAAGTTGAGTAAAAAGGCTTTTGGGGAGATTTTGTCCTTCTTACTGGACAACGCTTATCTTCAATGGAATAATGAGGGGAATAGACAAATAATAGGAGTTCTTATGGGGTTGCCTATTTTTCTGTCGATAGCCAACTTGGTTTCAGAAGACATAGAGGACGGTGTATTCAGTTCTCTTCCTTACGAGGTTCCGTTTTTTGTTAGATACTTTGATGATGTTTTGACCTGTGTTTCAAATGAAAAAGTTGAGGATATTTTGCAGAAGGTTAACGCAGCTGATGTCAATTAAAATTCACTCTTGAAAGATCGATTGACAACTTAATAAACTTCATAGATGTCAAAATAATGGTGGAGGATTAATGACAAGTCACTGATTGGTATAGAAGAAAGACGTGTTCTGGACGTTATTTGCATTTTCAATCCCATCATCATTCCTCAACCAAGATTGGGATGATTTATTCACTAGTTGACAGTGCTGCTGAATTATCTAACAGAATCTTTCACTCAAAAATTTAAACGTTGTAAAAGGGACTTTAATAAAAAATGGCTCTCCTGTAGGACTACTAGAGAAAAAAATTAAAAATAGACTTTTAAAATTGGTAAAAACGAAACGCAGTCTTGATGTCAATGGGACTGAGGATGAAAAATTAGAGCCTGATAATAGCGGTTACCTGCGCGGTTACCTGCGAGTGTTGTGGTATAATTTCTACACTATTTATAATAATTAACAATTTTTTCGAAAGCAAAGTCCAAAACTACTCATAAAGATATTTTAAACGGTTAGAAATTAAAACGGTTAATTCTGCCTGGAAAATGGTCCAAAGGAAACAGACGACATTCGGCGGTTATGTTGCTCATCCTGTTTTAAGTCAATTTAAAGTTTTTATGTTAAACAACTTTAATGTAAAACTGGTTGATATTCAAAGCTACATGAAAAGAGCGTAAAATAGAGAGTTGTTCTTCTCATCTCTTGTTCTGTACCAAATCGAAAAATTGTGACGATGATTGCAGGATTTTTCTCTACTTCTATTTCTACTTTTCCTAGTGGTAGGTAATAATAATAAGAATTCTAAAAAAATCTTGTAGTAATTGTAAATGTCCAAATTGATTCTAAATGTACTTATGTGAAACCCTGTAGTCCTGAAGATGAGCTGGTACTAGCTGGAAAGTCGACAAGGTAAATCAATAAACGAATTTCAACGACAAACCGCAAAAATTCATTAATTATTTACATTTAAATGATCGCTGTAAAAAATTGAAGAAAAATATGTTGATCCATTTCAAAAATTCTTTTCTTACTTTTTTCGGATGTCATCGAACAAATTTTTTTCTGTGAGCTCAAATGATGCGCCTAATTTTAGAATTTTCACTCTGCCCTACATTCACATCCCGTAAACTCGAACCTGCGGTTTTGTGAATTTTTTTAGCGTTTCTGCAGCGAAGCTATGAAACTCACTGTCCCTTACATTACGTAAATCTTCATCCTCAGGTATATTTTAAGACGGATTATACCGATATCTTCTTGGAGAAATCAGAAATTAGCGCAACCTTTTAAGAATAACTAAATAAAAATATGTATAAAATTCTACGATTTTAACTGTAGGGGAGACTGATCCGGACTGGATAGGTTTCTGACCTGAACAATACGTAAAAATGACTAAATATTTGAATTCAACGAACTGGAGTAATTTTTTGTAAGTAAAATCATCAAAAAGGAATTATGTCAGAATACGGATTACCATTTATTTGCCGTTTTTAAATTAAAAAATTTAAAAAAGTGTTTTCGACATGACAAAGTAACTTTTTATCTCTGCTAATTTCGGCATTTTTACTGCCGTAGGATTTTTTTACAACTGTTTCTTTCGTTCTTCTTATTTACGAAACATTTAGCTTTAAAACTTTCCACATAAACAGACTTTTAATTATCATAAACAACGTAATTAAGATGTTTTTATTGGTAGTGTCATTTTCCCCGATCTGGATAATTCGTGAGAAAAACACTGAAAAGTTTTTCAAATGTCCCGCTCATTTCGCCAACATAAAAGAACTAGACTGCTCTTCCAATTTAAGTCGGGTTTCGGGGATGGCTTGAATGGCCTTGGACTCAAAGCAGGAGTCTCTAAACGTTAATAAGTCAGGGCCGTGTGAACTATTTCTGTTTGATTTTTGTCACGAGTGCAAAATATTTTTTAAATATAAGTTTAATTTAACGTTCACTTTAATTTTAAGTTTTATTTAGTTATTATTCATCAACTACACAGCGACACAAAAAAAAGTCTGGTACTTTTGACGAGACACATGCATTCCTATGTATGTATTTTGAGACGCTGAATCCGAATCTGAGGTCAAAATAGCACCTTCCAAGATTGGTTTTCGACATAACCTCAAAAAAACGTATTTTTGAGTATATGATGGTGGCACATGGTTTTATTAAAGATTTCAAGCTGCTGAATTCATATATAGTATCAGTTAAGTGATATAACTAGAAAATCTAGAACATAACCTTAAAACAAAATTGTCTGAGCGGTGCTACAGCTTCATTCTCACACCCTAACGTCCCCCTTCAGAGCAGCGAGCTTTCGCTGACTTAGTTATTGACTGGGCTGGAAGGTGAATCATTCTACATACCTCTTTTCAGAGCAGTTGTCATCACTTCCAGTACATATTGCAGTGGCAGGTTAATACACTTAATATTTACACTCATCGCTGCATTATGGGGCGGGCTCGGGGGTAGACGGTCCTTAATTCAATGCAATTAAAATCCAGTTTAAACCGGATTTAAAGCGACAGTTACAGTTAGAGAATGCTCTTGGAATAATGAAACAGATTTGTTCGTTACTATGCAGATTTGACTTAAAAACTGGGATCTGCGGCTCAAAATCCATAAAAATGCAATGCTGGCTGTTGCTGCTGTAAGAATTTTCTTTGAGGTTATGTCATAGAATTATCAGTTATATAACTAATCTGGCTATATTTTTGTATCAGCAGCTTGAATCCCGTAAAAAACAAGTTTTTCATCATATACTCCAACATACGGTTTTTAGAGGTTATGTTGAAAACCAATCGTGAAAGGAACTATTTTTACCTGAGATTCGGATTCAGCGTCTGAAAATACATAGGAATACATGTGTCTCGTCACAGGGACCAGACTTTTTTTGTGTGGCTGTGTTATTATATATAACGCATAACCAAAACACTGAAAACGAACTGAAGCGAACTGACGAAATTATCCGCTTTGTGGCTACGGTACTTGCGCAATTCCGCTGAGCTACGGGATCAAATTTCTCGTCCCCTTGGACCCTTCACCATCGGCGAAAATTCCTGAAACTCATATATTGGAGGTACACAAATTGGAAGAGCAGTGTAGCCATTTTAACAGATTTTTTCAGCATTTGAAGTTAGTAGAAGTGACTGTCATGATATAATAGTAAATCTAAAGGAGATAACAGCTGGTGTATTTTTTATAATATATTAAAAAATATTACTTTTTTCAAGACAAAAACATTCACAACAGTGCTGAAATGCGATACGATGAGATTAAGTGAAATATCGATCAATTAACATTGCGAGTGCTGCTCTCACGTTCGTACTATTTTATAAATTCCTTTTTTATTTAACCTAGTATCCTTGTCATAAAGAACCAGAGATACTGACCCAGTGAACCACAGTTGTATCGGCTCTAGCGCCTCCATGCAATCGCGATGCATTCTAGAGTTATATGTTTGCAATGATTTCTAAGAATTATATAAAAATAATAATTAATTTTAAAAACGAACAATACGATCCAAGGATTTTAGCAAGGACCAACAGTCACAAGCAAAATCTTTCCGAAAATCCATCTAAACTTATTATTTTCTAAAAGGGAAAATAATAAGTTAGTTAGTTTTATTTAATTATAAATTTTCTTCTAAAAAGTCGATTGGAAGGCAGATCGCAATGCGCATGTGAATACATTATACACACACATTGCATACGCACGGCTGCACATGAAAACAGGGATCAAAAGGTCGGTTCCCCCTACCATCCACACAAATATCATTTCCCAGCATTAAGTAATAAGATTACCTCTTACCACTTTCTACCCAATACTCCCAACACCATAATTCTGTTTCTTCTCAATCTGGAAACCCAATAAAAATTCAGAACATTTGCCTATCACGATATGCTGAGAACAGTTATTTACCTTGCTCTCAGTCGTGTCAGGAAGCGAATTTGGCTTTCATAAGAGAATTATAATTTTACACGACTCGATTTTTATCACTTGCAAATGCTTTTATTTTCACGATAATTACAAGCATTTCCTAAATCTCTTGGATTATTATAACTTGATTTAACTTCTTGATTGTGGACAACCCTTAGGCGAGAATGATTGCATAATCGAATTTTTATTTATTTATTAAAAAAACAAGTTACGTTCTCTGAACGTTTGTGGGTATTCAAAAGCTTTGATTGTTCGCAGGCAAACTTCCTCGAAAGGTTGAAGGTCTGCGAATATCCAAAATTCAATTTCAATCAGAACACGGTCTAAAAAGGTTTTTCTGCCCTGAGCTAGCTCTCTGACGTGATCAACACTGCCAGGTATCAGTTGCCAAATATTTTCTAACTGAAAACCATGGATCGTGCGACTATTGGCAGACGAAGTGCAATGTCTGTGCTCCACTTATAATCTCACGACTACCATAGAATTCCTAGCCTAACCATCAAGTAAACTCCACAAGTCTTCAGAATCTTTTCGTCCTGGCAATGGATGGAATTATTAATTGGAGCTCAGCTGTTTTTTAATTTTAATCTTCACAAGCAACCAATGCACAAGATTAGCTGCAGTCTCGTAACCGATTATCACGGCTCACACATATATGAGTGCTGTGATAATCGCTGGTTATTTAAACTTCAGTTGGCTTGTATTGCTTGTGGGATTAGACAACCTGAGTTATTAGAGTTCAAATTCTAGTAGTCTGTCCAAATGAGCTCCCAGTGTATGGGTTAAAAATTCGGATTGAATTTTAAATTCAGCTCTAAACTCAGTCTGCCTTCACGTGCCCAGAATTTTCTTCAGAGTTCGACCTTCTTACTTGTTTATCCAAATGAGCTCCCAGCGTATGGGTTGAAAATTCGGAGTCAACTTAAAGGTCAATTCTACTTTTTTGGGAACGATCGAAAATAAGAAACAGTGTAAAATTGCTACGTTTTAAACACTTGAACTTTGGAAATAGTGGCTTGCAATTGACAAAGCTCAAAAATATCAAAAGTTAAATCTTTGATATCTGGCAACTCCTAAGTCCCTACAATGGCCTATCGGGAGGGCTGGGAAACAAAAGCTTTCCAAGATTCTCCGTAGTAGAGAGAAGCGGAAGTTAGGTGCCCCTTCTTTCGCCAATCTCTACGAGCTGGAGGAAAGCTTCTCTAGAAAAATTAATGCTACACTCCTCACCTCGTGAAGAGGATCGAAACGTAAGAGACTGAGACCTGATAGCGAGCCGTTTTTATAGTTTTGGGCCTCTTGCCTCCCCACTATCGGTCCCCGTTATTTCCGGCGCGTGGCGTTTATTGATTCGCCGGGTCAATGACTTGCTTCCCAATCGGGTGGATTTTTCTCCTACTCTTCGATTGATTTTGTGCGCCCTTTTTTCTTTTGGCCGTGAATCTTTGGCGCCTTTTCTCGCCCCCCTAATTCTATTGGTTGGATCTCTTGATATTTTTGGGGCTATTTTCTCCCGCCGAATATTTATTCTCCCGCGGATTTGTTTATTGCTTCCGTCCGGAATATTCTATAACAATCTCGGTTCTCAGTACCGTATAATCTTTTGTTGAGTGCCCTCATTTTAAAAACAGTATTCAATAATTTAATATTTAATTGCTCTTGTTAATTTTCTTATTCTATTTTTATAGTGATTAACTTTTTATTATTGAGGGTCATTTGGACCGTCTCAGTATGAACTCTTTAGATATAAGGTTATCAACAAAAATTATATAGTGACTAGTAACAATAATTAAATGCATGTAGTAACATAAAAAAATAAAGTAGCATTAGAATGATTCCTTTGAATTTTTTTTTTAGAATAGATCTTATAAGTACTATCTTTTTTGTTTCAATCTAATATTATTGAAAATAGCCTAAATTATATTATTTCTTAGAAAATATATGTTTTTATATTAATTTTTATTGCGTTACTATGCATTCTTTCAATCAAATCTGAAAATTTAATTCTATAATCTAAAAAGTAGGTTTTCTAAAAAACGGCTCGATGAAAGATTTTGATTCTTGTTGCAAAATACACAGAAAACTACCCAGATTCAAAATCTACAAGAAAATTTACAGGGCAAGAACCTATGGGTTAAATCACGTTAAAGCTCACCGTATTTATTTTGCAGTTTAACGGTGTTCTCTCAAAACATGGTAGCTCTGCCTTCAGATTGTTGTTGATAATCTTTTAGAAATATTATAATTGCACTTCATTTTGCTTCCTCATAGAGGAAGCTTTGCAATGGTTACATTTACGAACATTAAATACAGTTAATGCACGAGAAGAAAAGATTCCTTGAATCGAAAGGAATCGATTGACCTATAATATGAATACATTTTATTGAAGATTAAGAAACTTTCAATCATTTATAATATTTAAAAAAAATGAAAATTGACAATTCTACCACAATAATTTTTACAATTTTAATTTTTCGATGTCCAACTATGAAGAAAAATGTTCCTTGACTCGAAACAAATCGATTGACCTAAAATACATTTACATTTTACATTTTTGTACATTTATATATTTTACATTTATAATACATAAATTAACAAATATCAGCAATTTTAAGCCAGAAATAGTATATTGTACAACGAGTGGGGAAAATGGTCGATTATGAACGAGCATTCATTTGACGCGCGAGCGAAGCGAGCGCGGCAAGAATGTGAGTTCAACTAGTGGGTAAAACCTGTCATTATTCAACGCCTCTCGTCAACGATTGAAAAATCGCTTATTTTGATCACTGTTTTCAGACCAAAAAAGTCTCATTTCACGTAGTCGATGAACAAAATAGTATGTACGACTCGTGGAGAATGGTCGATT